>KE461045.1:1603-17563 GCA_000439335.1 Phytophthora x alni | reverse complement strand
TTCTCGAAGAACTTGACCCCCTTCTTCACAGTCTTACGGCTTGCAGGCTGCTTACAGTTGATCTTCGTTTACTGCATAGTTTTCTGCTTCATGATCCGTTGGAGTTGCTTGTAAGTTGAGCGGCGGCTGAGGTTGGCTTGGCAAGTTTGAGAATGAGGAGAGTGGTTTTGGTAGATAGTCAGGAAACATGCACGCTTTTGTTTTGACATTGTCGCACTGCATATGCTTGCATGCAGTACGACAATATCAAACGGATGCTACCAACAGCGGTAAAAGCTCCAAGCCCTTGCTCTCAAAGGCAGTAGGCCATGTCATCGACCTTATGCTGGTATTACGGTAAGTGGGGAATGTGGTGTTTGTTTTGATTTTCACTTTTAAAGTGGTTTGCTGATAAATTAAAATCGAACAACTTGAAGATACACACCGGCCGACCGAAAGGCATCGACGGAGGCGGCGCAGCGCGGTGGTGGGTCTCCTGATCAATACCGTTGTGCCGCACGCAGTCCCCACGGGAACATCGACTGCTCGATGTCATGGGTACATCGCCGCTGTGCGGCCGCTACGTACACGCCGGCCGCACAGCGCTGTAGTGGTGCTGGGCGCGGAGTGGGTGGAGGAGCTGCCAACGAAGTCCTATGTTATATTCCAGCACTTGTCGACACAAGTATCGGCTCACCCAAAACCACGGCGACCACGAGTGTTTGTTGGTATGGGTGGAACGCGGCTCGTGGGATAGGGGCGTTGATACCGCGGTGGTGGCGGTGGTGCTCCAGCATTCGCGTTTGGTGCAGGTCGATGCTGGCGGCGCCACCTTAAATATGGTCAACGTAGGTCGATAGAACACGCGTAACACTCACCAACCGATTCCAATGCTCGTCAATATATTTTTCATTATTGTGCTTACTTAAACTGATTTGAACTGTCCTTGGATCTCGGGCGGTGACACTTCTGGACTATCATCGATTCATTCAAGCGAACAGTAGTGTATACACTTTATGCATTAACGCACCTGCCAGAACCACTTGTTATCAGCCTCATCGCAATGTCGAGGATGTTTACAGCTATCCAAAAATCAACCGTCGCTTGGTATTGACTTCTGCGTCGGATACCGACACCACCAAGCGGCTGTAGTGTAAGACCCTCTGCTGGTTATGATGGAGATCGTTTACTGCATTAAGATGTTCGTGCGTTTGTGCTGCGCATCATCTCTAAATAAATAACATATTCGTACAAACCAGCCAACTGTCCATGTGTGCAATGCAATGTTCCCCTCAAAGTCCCGGGAAGGATTGTAGCCAACGGAACATCCATATGGATTCACGATTCTGCCCTTCACAACTGGGATGTAGCAAAACAGCCATCGACACTTGGTACGTCTCGATGAACGACACGGATTTGATGAGAATATCAACGTTTGCACGCCAATATCGCGGTTCTACCACAAAAACACTGTTGATTGTTGACGCGGGGAGCTAAATTCTAGCATCACACCGTAACTGAACCTTGTGAAAGGTTTTCAAGCCACCGTAATCATCGGTTTACTTCTAAACCACTGACGACCTTGCTCCAACGCCTTATGGTGGTCGCGGCGATCTACCTCGACTTCGAAAGCGCAGATTCAACGGTAAGGGAAGATTGCCAACGACTCTTCCGATAATATGATATGTTATTTGAATGAAACACAATTATATATTATTTGCTTTCTGACGTTCAAATTCCTCTATATTGCAACACGTTCATTTCGGGCGCAGATACGCTCTTATTGTAGCCATGATCAAACTGAGTGACAGCACAGACGTCGTAGAAGCCAAAGCAGCTCCCCCAGTCTACCCTCGATGCAATGGCTTTATTATGTACACGATAACAGCCTCGGGATCCATCAGCGGATTGACACAGCGATGGTGACTGCGAACAGACCTTCAGACCTTGACGAGCGCGCCCACGAAGTCGAATTCGGAGGCGATGATAAGACAGCGGACACGTCTTGGATCGAGCAGTTCGTTGACACGCAGGCTTGGGAAGTACCCACGGCAATGATCAGGGGATGATTTGCTACGTCTTGAAATGGGCTGCATAACGATACACCTACTGGAGCAGCACCCACAGCGGCAGGCTTGCACACTTGGTACTGTGATGGAGGTGTGATTCTACCTCTCATAGTATCTTACCTAACAATACCCTGTTTGGCACTAATTTGATCGAGCCGAACGGCCTCGAGCATTGTCGGATCACAGACTAAATCCATCCTCCTTTTCGATTTTACGGGATTCTGCAGCAACACTGGGAAAACGTGGGTTTTACACAATACTTGTTCACGATACTGATGCGCCGGGACTTTGTACGCTAGAGTCAATACCCGAAGATCAACGTATCGTACGCAGGAGCCTTCGTAAGATGGGTTTTGAACGCCTTAAGCGTATTCAGCACCCGTTCAACTAATGCAATAATTCAGTATATTTCAACTTGATCCTTCATTCATATTCTCGTTACCGGCGAGTAAAGCGACACGTAGGATCCCATGCGGTGCAATCCACAGATGGATCCAAGTCAGCAAAACTGGGTCGAAGCTGTGCTCTTCACCATGCGGCTTCAAAAGTAGCTTCCGAGCACATAACATGCTCATCACGACGACAGCACCACATATATGCTGGCCGACAACTTCACGAATGTGTTGAAGGACGGTTATGTTGGGCTTGGTCGGTGCAGCATTAGGCTCATGTCGGCCTTGATCCGTGGCCATACGTTAGGTAGGCGTGCTTGGGCTCATCGGTGTCGTTATCACCGGGCAACATCCCATGTGCTGCCTGGATAGCCCGACGATCTTTGGCTCACAACACAGATAGGGGTTCTAGGCTGTCAGCATAGCGCACCTAAACGATGAGCTCGGCATCCTCGCCGTGTTTGTAGCGTGTGATCCCATCATAGGAGTACTCTTGAGGCCCAGACGATGTGGTGGAGGTTTCTTCGTCTCCGAAATCAGTGACTGCATCTTCTGATTCAGAATCGGTGATATCATCGGGTAGAAGCGGAACCAAACATGACGCCTCGTCGGTTGGTCGTGCAGGCAACGTTGCTTCAGGTGGCGATGAAGATGGCGTTTCGTCACGAGGCCGTGCAAATTCCGCTTTTTCTGTGGCCGTGCGGACGGTCCAAACGCTGCTGCCACGGCTGTCATATCGAGAATGTTGCCCGCACCCCGTAAGAACCACTGACTTACATCGTGAAGGTTGGCAGCAGGTGTTTGGCTCCGACGCAAGCCTATTGCAAGCGCCTGCATGCCAGACCCTGTCGGCGGGTAGTCGCGAGGTGTATTTGCATCACATACCGCACTTGTCCAAATATTGCTTCCAGGTGCCATCTGGGTTTACGGTAGGTGTTGGTGCTTGTAGCTCCGCCGTTCCCTGCGTTCCATGCTACCCACCGTTGCGTCTGCTTCTGCTTGGCTGAGAAAACGAAATTTCACCTTAACGTTGTGGGCTTGAACGGACGATCAGCGTGGCGAAGAAACACCGCATGCCGCGAATAGTCTGCCCAAGGAGACTTCCGACAAAGTGAATATAACCGGGAGTCGATTTTATTCATGGATGAAGCGTCCGAGATGCTCCGTGGCACTACTGCAGACAAGTTTATGTTTGGTCAGTGGGCTCGTCGTTGGTGGTGTGCAGCCCGCGGTTGCACCGGCTGCTAGTGGACAGAAGGAGCGCAGTGGGGGTGGGGCCTCGACGGTGGTCTGCAGCTCACGGCCAGCTCTGAATAAGACCAAGAGGTGAAGTGGAGCGTGTCGTCTGGGGCCAACAGCGCGAGACCAACGCAAAAATGAATGCTTGCTACGACCTGAATACGATTATGTGACGCCCAATTAAGATGATGTGTACTGTCCGTGCTCTAGTATGTTGATATGTCGGTGCAATCATAATAAATCCATGGGAACATTGCAAAGGCGCATTGCTGTTTCCTGCTGTTCGATATTGATTTTTTTACAGACGATGAAGTGCATGATCAATGTTCTGTGGGCGCCCCACATTTTGCACGCGCTTCTTGTTCACCAGGATTTCCCAGTCGGACTGCTGTGGGACGGCTAAGCAAACTGCAAATGACAGCGGTACCCCTATATGAAGTGATATTTGCATGGACAGTATGCAGTGCGAAGGTCAACCGACGCGGCTGGCCCTCCACCTCCACACGCGCATAGTGGTCACCAAACTAGGCGGAAATCACCATGTCCTCTTTCGTGCGGTTGACCCCGGGGACACACATCCGCATTGGAGGCAATGAATGCATGTGGACGATCTTAGGGTCGGCATCACCAACAAGGCATTCGATCCTAGACTTAGGTCGGACGTTCTCACTCAGCAGGCCGCGTCGACGAAGACCTCGTATATGCGTCTGAAGCATCGTTGGACAGGTAGGCGTGAGAATCGAGGTAGCTCCATCGAGCGATGCCCACAACATGCGAGAAGTTAATCCAGAAGCAATCCCATCTTCAGCTGCCGGTTATGCGTGTAGTCGCGCTTCACCGCCCGGTTGAACTGCTCAACCGGGTTGTTGGTGGTGGCGTACCCGGGCGGTTCGAGGAAGGAATACCAGTTCGCAAAGTCACTGGGCCTTCACGTACGTGGTGAATGCCGTGAGGTATGCATGCCCAGCCGATTCGTTTAACATAAGAGTATTTTTCTATTAGTTTGACCGAGAATAATTCTACTATTAATTACAATTTATTCTGCAATAGATAGGAGTATTATAATATTGAATATTTTGAGAAATATGAAAATGTTAATGACGACGCTTATATATATAATACCAGCATATTTATCGTGCCTGCACACGGAGCACTTCCATACTTTGGATTTGAATTACAATATCGTAATACAAACTAGTACGCTAGTATTAACACTAGAATAAACTGCTACTTCGACCACGGCAGGCAGCCGTTGCCTCCAAGTCGGCGGAGAAGGAGAGCAATCAAAGGGGTCCGCCAAGTCTGGCACCGCAGACAAGCCGACGGGTAAATTAATGAAGCCGCCAAGAGGCAGAGCTTAATTGTTTGAAGGAGCTAAAGTAGACGATGGGGTGTTCGGGTAGCCCACAAGTGTTGTGTAATGTAACAAAAAGCGTTTGATACAAACTGGCCGAACTAACACCAGTCTCCTGCACCATCTCCCTTTGTCGCGGACTCGAAGTCGAAGCCGATGTCAGGCTAACCAAGCCGTAGCCAACGNCGGGGTAGCCGTAGCCGTAGTAGTAGGAGGAGGGGTCCGGGCAATAGTGTAGCCGAAACCACCTCCGTAGTCGTCCTTGCCATACATAGTTGTCCCTGTCGTGGCGGTTGTCGTCCTTGTCGTGGCGGTAGTCGCCCTTGCCGTAGGACTCCGTGGCCTTGGCGTCTTCGAGACGGCGGCAGTAGTGCGATCGGTGTTTGTTGTGGCGGAGCTTCTTGCGGTAGTCGTGGTGGCGGTGTCCATAGTTCTCTTTGGAGCCGAAGTGGCAGCGCTGAGAGCTCTATGAGCGGCACTAGCCTCGCCGCGTGCAGGACGGAGACAGGAGAGAGGCAGGGACGCACAGGCTATGCACGACGAGGAACTTGGCGTGCATGTTGTAGGCGAGTGCCAGCTAGGGTGATCGGTTGGTGTGGCGGGTACGTGCTGTGGAGATGGCGAAATGGAAAGTGAGGGGCGTATGGACGCTGGACGCCTATCACCACCCAGCCGTCTGCAAATATTATTAGCTCGAAACACAACAAAATACTGGGTGCGGATTTTACACGAGTGATCTTCGGATGGCCCCCGAGTACAGCTACAATAAAGATGCTCGCCGAGTGCGCTGACCAGTTTTGGAATTACTCGGATGGTTAAAATTACTCGGATGCTTCAGACCATGTGTCTGTGTCTATACCATACAGGACATGGTTTGTCCTGGGTTTACGTCCGCACGCTGCGCGCACGGCTCGTAAACCGCAGGCGGGGTTGCCTACAGCGATGCCTTCGGCAGCTAGAAGAAACCAAACAGCAATAACTATCGCCCTGCACGCGCTTCGCGCGAACCCAAAAAACTTGTAAGGCATGAACCCTCCCGCGCAAGCGCGCGGGAGTCGGCTCGCTGCGCTCGCTTAGTCTCACAGAGCGCTTATATCTCAAAGCCTTAATCCCAGCTTGCTGCCGGATTTGTCGTTTGAAGCGTCCTCGAAGTTGCGATCTCTCACATTGCGCATGCACTGGCTCACCGCGTCGCTGTCCGCACTTGTCTCGCCCTTCCAGACGTTCTTGTAGTTTGACGCCTCCCAAGGCCATCGTGTTAGGTCGCCCGGTTCATGTTTTTCAACCTGGTCCCGTACCAGTCATGTACGCACTTTAACGTGAGCCCCTGTGATTCCCACGAACTCGAACGATGCTGGAGAGCGGAGCAAGCGGGTTCACGGTGGCCGAAAGCAGACCACACAAGAGAAGGAAAACATGTTTCTACACATACTCAAGCCGTACAAATGCCCCGACTGATATCCTTAGGCTGAAGATGCAGCTAACTATAACAACAACTATGGTGTCTTTGAAGTAAGAATAACTAATAGTAACGATAATAATGATGGTACAGTGTAGCATTGATCTATATAGTATTTTCCCTAATAATGTATATCCGATAAGATCAATAACCTATTATAGATTTCAACGATGAAAACACAAGCTATAACCTAAATTTTGTAAATTTGTTCCAAAAATTGATCCGCCACGCAACTAAATTTGATCTGAATTTGGCCTAACCTGCGGTTTATCCAAAAAAGGTATACATATCATATACGTCCACGATGTGTAGAAGATATTCATAGTATAGTACCATGACGTTTTAGGCGGCAATACTCCATAGTTAAGAATAGTGGCAGGCCACCAGCAGGTCAGATCAAGTATTGAGAACATGAAATCTCGATTATATCGACGCTACGGCAATTTGCAGCAATATACCATTAGAACGTGCCCCCCTTGCGGATTCTATGAACGCTCATTTTTTTTTGCAGCCCGCGCAGCCTTCTATTTCGCTTGCTTTGACTTCCAGTCAACTGCGTATGTACGTTTGTTACCCGTATCTCCCTTGCCTCCGAACTCACCAATTTTTCACCTTGGTTTTGCTGATTATTGTGGTGCTGCGCATTACGTCATCTCCATCTTTAATTTAGCTGTAGCAGCCACCTTAGCTTCCTCCACTGCAACCATCCCAACGCAATCTTGCAAATCATTATCAGCCAACCTATCGTCGACCGACTTGCCTTTCTTGCACTTTGGTTTTGGTGTGGGCGGAGTCGCTATAACGTTCGACAGCAGATTAACAACATTGAGGGCATTGGAGTTTATGTCGGACTCTTTCTAAACACGATTTTGCCGATCATATTTTTTTTTAGTAATGGCGACGGAAGGACACTCTACCCCATGATGACAGCGACATATGTAACTTGTAGGCTTACTGCCAATGTTTCATATCTGCATTAAATCCAGTATTACCGGAAAATGCCAGCCTATTAAAAAATGTTGATGTTGTCTGCGCTGCAGTCCTTATTAATGATTCGCACGCGATGACAGCGGCACTGGCCTTGACCTGCAGCCGTGTTTTTATCTAACCTGGGAAACGCTTAAGATGTTCAAAGACAAACAGATCCAGGGGTTGCAAAATAGGTGGCGTGTGAGCGGGCGACATTAAACGATGAACCCCACGATCAGTGCTATACTTCACAGCTTAGATCTCGATGCAGTACACAGTTTCACGAACATCGTAGCGCTGAGCATCGATCCTCAGTCCATTAGGACGTAACACTCGTTCTCTCCCACGATCTAGTGAACATAAACGCATCTTGTCGCAAGTCCATGCGCGCTTGAGTTTGTCAAACAAGTCAAACTTCAAAACAATATTAGAAATGTTTAAGAAACACATAAGTGCGTCCATCGTTGATGCACCATCCTGCTTCACGTCTAAGCATACTTGACGACGCCACTTTCGTATTTTGTCAGAGGTTACACATGTTTGAATGCTACCATGTATTCAAATATTGATATGCCGAAGCCCATGCCATTCGCTAGCGCAAAATAATTCCAGTGCTAATATAGATAGTGTTTTAGATTGATATAAAGCACAACCCCAAAACAGTGCATTGTATTCCGATATGTTGAAGAAACCAGACCCGGGCGACCTAACACGATGGTCTTCGGAGGCGTCAAACTACAAGAACGACTGGAAGGGCGAGACAAGTGCGGACAGCGACGCAGCGCAAGCGCAATGTCAGAGAACGCAACTTCGAGGACGCTTCAAACGACGAATCCGGCAGCAAGCTGGGGAAGCCAGTACGCATGTACCAGCGCAAGTCAAGCAAGATTAAGATGCCTCCGACACATCTTCCGAGTATCGTGATAACTGCGATGAGCTCGAGCTGTACGGCGAGCTGTACGACAAGCTGTCCGACGAGCTGTCCGACGATGAGCTGATTACGGAGTCTAAAATCTACGCGCGATTCAAGGTATTAGGTTCGACAACCGTCAGAGGTCGGCGAGCGGTGCCAGTGTGTATGTCGGAGAGGGTCTGTGCGATGGACAAAGAGACATCCCAGCTGGCGAGCAAGTCCAAGGGAGCGGAGCCGACAAAGATGGAAGATGACGAGGCTCATGGCGACGGCGATGGCCTCCGCGTTGAGCTCTTCGTGCGTCATGGCAAACGCGAGTTCAATATTCGAAGCGCACGCATAGATGCGATCCTCGCGATGGAGAAGGTCAAATTCACCGCAGATGAAAAGAAGGACCGCTTGGACCGAGCTGAGGCCACGCACAAGCAGAGCCGAGCGAAAATGATGGAGCCGAAGCTGGAGTTGATGGTAACCGCACTGTTGGACAACCAACTTATCGAAAACCGCCATTGGCATAGAAATCGGCTACTCGCAAGCAACTGTCAGCGTGTACAAGCGTCAGATTGAGTCCCAGCTCAAACGGCGTGTGAGGCAGCACCAGAAACAGCAGACGCAGTCGATCGGTTCTAGTTAGCGAGTTGTGGAGACGATCTTGCAATCCAGTGGTGGCTTCTCAGTAAATTCAATACAAACTGACGGACAACTCGGTATCTGATATCATTTGGCGCGTTTGCATAGATTATTCGTGTGCATAGTTTAAAGCTAATAACAAAACTACAAGGTAAAACATTTGGCCCTGACGAGTCTGTAAGCTTACCTCCGATGCGATATTGAGTCGCTGAACTTCGAGCAAGATCGCCGACCGAGCAGCTGGTGTCACCCTCTAGAAGTGGTGTATATATCTTAAAGGGGTATAATTGGTTATGGCAATTGTGAGTGCAAGGTTTTCAACTATAAACTTCAACGTTACCGAGATCAGATCAGTTCTGATCCATCCAATACAGAACTGCCGCCTCCACCAGACGAAGATGCTGAATATGTGCGCAAATGAACGGCGCTCTTTCGCGAAATTCCCACACATATGGGCTGCGATTGATAACAGCAGACCGGCACGCTGCTCTTGAGAATGATGATGATGATTGGGTTCAGGTCCTCAAGTAAATTCAATTCAAGTTCGATACGAACACTGTGGGTGTTATAGTCAATATGCCGCTTCGGATACACTGGTGTAGAGCTTCGATGCCTCCTTTCCGGTTTCGAAGTCGTCAGAACGTAGATGACGATCTAAATGCAGGACGTCACAAGGCGGATTCAGAGCATTGGCGAGCTGAATATGCGGATAGGTCTCGCGCGCAGGAGATGCATAATTTCATGTGACGGCAGCATTTCAAGAATGTCGTTCGACTAGCCCAACCCTCTAGTCACTTTTGAGGCATCAGCCACAACCACGGGCTCCGTATTGGATCGATTCCCGTGCTTCTCGTATGGGATCATTCTACCAATCTCAGTTAGCCCAGCGAGCATATATCCGCACAGGTCGAAGAATGATTAATTTTAATATGTACAGATGATTCCTATTGAGTGATTTATTCTGCGCCAATGAGGTTCATCAGGGAGGGAGGGATCCTTCGCACGGCTTATGAACCCAATATCAAACCTTGCCCACTCAACAATATCCCGCCTGACCTCTCCCATTTCATCTCCCATCACCCCTCCCATAACGACCCCTCCCATAACGAATCGTAATAACGATAATTGTGGACTTCGCGGAAGTCCTAAGCGCCGCGAAGAGCTTCCGAGAGCTCTGCCCACATATCACAAGCTCTTTCCGACGTTATCAGCAAGTGTGAAGGCAGTCGACCTCATCTTCTCGCCCGATACAAACCCGATGCGCTCCACGGCATGTGGCCCAGCCACAACTTCACCGCTACCGAGAGGGCGAAGGTCCGCGAGGACTACCCGAAGCTCGCTGTGCTGAACCGGAAGGGCGGCGCGGGGCTTCACGGCGGACAGACCAAGCACGAGAAGGAAAACATGCTTCGACATATACACAAGCCGTCCTCGCTCCGCCCTCCAGCATCGTTCGAGCTCGTGGGGAATATCACGGGGCTCTCGTTTAAATGCGCACATTACTGGTACGGGACCTGGTTGAAGAAACCTGATCCGGGCGACCTAACACGATAGCCTCTGGGAGGCGTCAAACTACAAGAACGACTGGAAGGGCGAGACAAGTGCGGACAGCGACGCAGCGCAAGCGCAATGTCAGAGAACGCAACTTCGAGGACGCTTCAAACGACGAATCCGGCAGCAAGCTGGGGAAGCCAGTACGCATGTACCAGCGCAAGTCAAGCAAGATTAAGATGCCTCCGACACATCTTCCGAGTATCGTGATAACTGCGATGAGCTCGAGCTGTACGGCGAGCTGTACGACAAGCTGTCCGACGAGCTGTCCGACGATGAGCTGATTACGGAGTCTAAAATCTACGCGCGATTCAAGGTATTAGGTTCGACAACCGTCAGAGGTCGGCGAGCGGTGCCAGTGTGTATGTCGGAGAGGGTCTGTGCGATGGACAAAGAGACATCCCAGCTGGCGAGCAAGTCCAAGGGAGCGGAGCCGACAAAGATGGAAGATGACGAGGCTCATGGCGACGGCGATGGCCTCCGCGTTGAGCTCTTCGTGCGTCATGGCAAACGCGAGTTCAATATTCGAAGCGCACGCATAGATGCGATCCTCGCGATGGAGAAGGTCAAATTCACCGCAGATGAAAAGAAGGACCGCTTGGACCGAGCTGAGGCCACGCACAAGCAGAGCCGAGCGAAAATGATGGAGCCGAAGCTGGAGTTGATGGTAACCGCACTGTTGGACAACCAACTTATCGAAAACCGCCATTGGCATAGAAATCGGCTACTCGCAAGCAACTGTCAGCGTGTACAAGCGTCAGATTGAGTCCCAGCTCAAACGGCGTGTGAGGCAGCACCAGAAACAGCAGACGCAGTCGATCGGTTCTAGTTAGCGAGTTGTGGAGACGATCTTGCAATCCAGTGGTGGCTTCTCAGTAAATTCAATACAAACTGACGGACAACTCGGTATCTGATATCATTTGGCGCGTTTGCATAGATTATTCGTGTGCATAGTTTAAAGCTAATAACAAAACTACAAGGTAAAACATTTGGCCCTGACGAGTCTGTAAGCTTACCTCCGATGCGATATTGAGTCGCTGAACTTCGAGCAAGATCGCCGACCGAGCAGCTGGTGTCACCCTCTAGAAGTGGTGTATATATCTTAAAGGGGTATAATTGGTTATGGCAATTGTGAGTGCAAGGTTTTCAACTATAAACTTCAACGTTACTGAGATCAGATCAGTTCTGATCCATCCAATACAGAACTGCCGCCTCCACCAGACGAAGATGCTAAATATGTGCGCAGATGAACGGCGCTTTTTCGCAACCCCCCCCCTACATATATGCTGTGATTGATAACAACAGACCGCAACGCTGCACTTAAGAATGTGATGATGTCGTTCAGGTCTTAACTTCCATACCGACTCGGGATAACGATTATGGCGAACTTCGTGGGGATCCTAAGCGCCGCTAAGAGCTTCCTAGAGATCTGCCCACATATCTCAAGTTCTTCCCGACGTGGTGAAGCCGGTCGACCTCATCTTCCCACTCGATGCAGACCCGGATGTGCTCCACGGCATGTGGCCCAGCCACAACTTCACCGCTACTGAGAGTGCGAAGGACCGCGAGGACTACCTGAAGCTCTCTGAGCTGAGCCGGAAGCGCGGCGCGTGGCTTCACGGTGACCGAAAGCGGACCAACCCAGAGAAGGACAACATGATTCGACACACACACAAGCTGCGCTCGCCCCGCCCTCCAGCATCGTCCGAGCTCGTGGAGAAAACCACAAGGCTAACCACATTTCACTGATCCCTTCTACGGTGATGTCAGTTAATTCTTCCATGCCACTTGATGTCTGTACGTAGACCACAGCCCATTAAGGTACCGGTCGCAGCTGCAGAAGACATCGAACTATTATGTGCATGATCATCCAACGGGTTGAAACGTAGGCGATTTCAGCAACAGGCACGGTGGCGCCCTCTGAAGCTTTTAGCTGTTGTTGAAGTAGGTGGTAATCTTACGGAATCTGACAAAATTTTATTTGTATTAGCCATGGTTTACTTTATCACATACATTAATCCGGTCGGCCGCACGTTCGCTGAAACGCCCGTCTAGAGTTCCTTGATCTAGCCAGTCATCAATCTACGAGCCGACGGACTCGTCGTCGGATCCGGTCGATGCAGAGCCGCTCAGGATGGCGATTTCCTGTTGACGCTCGACGTCATCAATCGCATACACCTCAATATTGGACATTCTTCCCGCCTATCACCATCCGCTTCTGATTCAGCTACTTCGTTTAATGCAACAATATGCAATTCGGCTGTTTCAACAGATTCGCAAGCGTCACCACGCGTTTTTCCTTGATTCTCTAGATACAAAGAGATACATCGAGTAAGTAATTTAACGACGTGGTTCATATACGTTTCGTTGGAGGTTTTTTATGGCGTTTGGGTTGTCATCACCGGCGGTATCGATGAGCTGTAGGTGTTCGTAAGATACAAGGCGCCCAGATCTCACTGCTGCGTCAGGACTCAATATCAGGTCTGCAATTTGGACACAAGATTGTTTTCTAGGAAAGCTAGCAATCTCCAATATGTAGGATTTTAGGTCAAATTCAGCGTTTGCATAATGTGTTGTCAATGCAAGTAAGTTGTCGATTGTTCATGGTGTCCAGATATCGATTGCCAAACAGCAAAACATACTATTCTCTTTCATTTCATCTTTCACGTGACATTGTTTCCTCTGAGCATGAATTTGCAGGAGCGCTCGGTCGTCGTGGTATTGATGGTCGGGATAAATGTCACACAAATGCAGATCTTCTTGGTCTCGGTAACACCTAACGGGCGCTACCACTTGCAGATCCAATTAATGTAAAGTCGGGTTGCCATTTCTTTGCTGGCGTGACGCGTTTGGTTCGTTTAGAAGGCGAGAGAAGAAAGTACCCGATTTTCGTTAACGGCATATTGGTCACCTTCGATGTGTCACTCAGTTACATGCTGCCATGAGTCTTCAATATTACATTTGAATGCGCCTGGCTGAAACCCTTCCTTACACCATATATATATATTAGTGGGTGCCTTGCGATTTTTTACTATGGGGCACCGTACCCACTTTTATAGAAGGTGTGACGCATTGTGTGAGTCGACCTTCTCCGACCAGATGAAACTTCGCATCCGACGTGCAACTCAGATTCATGACAATCAAGAACCTCCCAGCGTCTAAAAACTTGAGTGACCATGGCCGACTCAGATGTTGAAGCGCTCCGTTCCTATTATCGCTGAAATGAGAATTACTCATATAGGGCTTTTCCATTCTTTCTATTGGCTAATATGCATTTCAACTAATTGCATAGACCGTATGTTTCACGCACAAAACACACTGTTTGTGGACCGTATGTGTACCTCACATACTTGAAGCGGTAAAAGTGTTTGGTCTTGAATCCTTCATATATTATATAAATTGCAAGTGTGTGTTGCACAACAAGTAGATTAGACTAAACCAGGTTTCACCGTTAGACAATACTGAATGTGAAGTAATTATTTCTTTTTATCGGATACTATTTATCCCGAGTAGTGTGTCCGAATGTCAGCGGATGGGTCAACATACTACGAAGTATTTTAGTAGTCTCACGATAGAGGTTATTATATATTGGGGGGTACCATGCATTCAAGCACAACTACCATCGGAGTACAAAATGTATGCATTATGTTAGTGTTTGCCCTAGCAACACTCTGCGATGGCCTTATTATCACTGAAGACGAAATCTTCTACGACGATTTTGGTATGCAGGGAAATTGTAGGGTACAACGTTATATTGGATCGTGTTTACAGCAACAAAAGTCCACAGTTCAAAATTAGGTTTTACACGGAAAATCAGATACAGTCATTACAGCAATTAAATGGGTCTGGGCTCAAAATTAGTCTGCCTTCAAAATTAGACGTGGTCAGATTAATTTATGAGTCCCAGATAGCAGTGTGTTCATATTTAGTTTGAGCAAAAATATTCATGGGCTCTCTTTGACGGCCGATTCCAATGACTTAGGCGCTGGCGAGCTATCATTGGGTACTGATTGGACACAGCGCAACTTTTCCTACACTAGACAAAAAGCCCCGTTTGTGGGGCTCTGCTCTGCTTGTAAACTAGTTCCCGACATGAACTAGAAAGTCGCCGTGCTCTTATGTACAAAAACGCTAATGTTGCGTCTGACGACGATCATTGCTTCTTGTCCTCGGCTCACTAGGATCCACCAAATCGATAAAAGCCTAACACTCCTACCTGTCAACGCTACCCATCTTAAATACCGGTGGTTGATGCTCTCGTATCGCAGCCCCCCNCCCCGCGCCCCCATGCCATCACCGTTCCGAGTCCTTCAGTCAAGCTCAGCAAAACAACCATGCACACGGCAAACAAATTAACACTGAGAACACAACGGTAACACGCTGTCCAATCTTTGCAGCAAGAAACGAGACTGCCCAATGCTCCCGCCATCATGGCAAGATGAGTCGCGCCTCCTTAGAAAGGCGGCTCCAACCCCAACGCTAAGAACTGCGAGTTCTTTCGGGTGAAAGTCAAATCAAATGGCAATATCTTGTCGGAAGCAGGCGTGAGCCACTGCCCAGCGCAAGTGCACGGGACTGGTTGTCATGCAGCCGCCAACAATGGCCAGCCAGCTGCAGTATCCTTTGCCCCGTGAACCGGATGCGTCAAAGCATCCTCGAGCTGATTGCAGGGCTGTAATCGAATGTCACCCCGGATTGCAAGTGTACCCAAGTATGAACCAACCGATGAATGACAATCCAGGGGCGTGCCAACTCAGGCACCCATGCGAACCTGAGGCCAAGACCCAGGTAGTGTCACGCCTAAGCCAGGAATCTTCGAGACAGACCAATCAAGCTTCGACAGTGCGCCAGCGCACGAAGTGCGATCGCTCACGAACCTGAGGCCAAGGGCCAGGTAGTGTCACGCATAAGCCAGGGATCTTCGAGAAAGACCAATCAAGCGGCGACAGCGCGCCAGCGCACAAAGCACGATCGCTCACGACCGCCACCAGTGCATGATGAGTGAACGGCCCTCCACAAGTTCAACATGACCCTAAGTATACTGAAGCCCAGTCATCCGGAAGGAGTGCATGCGAATCGAGCAGAGGAGACCTCCAAAAATCCAGATACCAAGAAAGAAAGAAAGAAAGAAAGAAAGAAAGAAAGAAAGAAAGAAAGAAAGAAAGAAAGAAAGAAAGAAAGAAGTGATAGCCAAGAGAGAAAGAGAGAGAGAGAGATAAAAGATAATCAGAGTTTGTTTTGCGTCCCAGAGATCAAGTCGACTTCATGTTTACTTTGTGTATTTTGGGGCGTATATACGCCAGATAATCGCTACCCAAAGGAGACCCCAAAGGAAGGTCCGGGAGCCGCGTACACCAACGGACGTCCAAGGTCGATGCAACTGCACAAGGAACTCTCACCTACAC
>KE460941.1:4539-14987 GCA_000439335.1 Phytophthora x alni | reverse complement strand
CGCTAGCCGTGTGCTGACTGTGACTACTTATGTAATATCTGTAAGAGATCTACCTACTTATGTAAATGGGGAGGGCCCAACACACTTTGGATTCGCCAATCAATATTTTGACTTATGGCGCACATTCTTTCGTGGCTCGTGAGAAAACCAAGCTTCATGTTTTGATTCACACCGCGGCTGGTCCTGTTGAGCCAATGGAAGCCGTGCAATGCCTCATTGTGGACTCAAACGATGATGAGTTCATAATTGGTCGTGACTTATTGGGAGTTTTAGGCATCGACGTCGACAGGCAGCTTGAACAACTTGCCAGTCGTGATGACGATGAAATGCGCGATGATCCGTTCGATTTGGAGATCGATGAGCCTCCAGTTACGTCAACGGACCCAGTCACTGACGAGGATGTGCACCTTGCAGTGGAAAAACTGATTGATCGAGCCGTTGAGTGTGGATATCCCCCGAACAGAGTGGACGAGCTCCGCCTCATTGTGTTTATGTATGATGTATGGCGCCTTGAGCTTCGTGATGACCCACCTGCTCGCGTCCCACCTCTCGAGTTGAGGCTCAAAAAGGAAGCGCATCCGACCAAATGTAAGCCGCGCAAGTATCCACCCCATATCCGTGAGTTCTTACGCAATTTCAATGCTCAACTTGTGGAAATAGGATTTGTCTACGAAAACCCGACAAGCCGCTGGGCAAGTCCTGCATTACCGGTGAAGAAGTCAGCCGATCTTTTCGACCTCCGCCAAGCCGTTGATTACCGAATTTTCAACTCCGTGACTGAAGTTATGGCAGCAGTCGTGCCTATCTTATCGTTGGTAATGGAAAATGCACGTGGTAAACAACACTTCGGTCTGTTCGATTTTCTTAAGGGATTTTGGCAACTCYCGCTTGCTACATTTTGTCAGGAGTGGCTCTCGTACATGACCGACGAGAAAATATTCACGCCAACACGAGTGCCTCAAGGCAGCAGCGACTCCGCGATATTTTTCCAGCAAACAATGGAAAAGTGTTTCGAATCGTTGCTGTATGAACATTTGCTGATCTGGATAGATGATCTCCTCTTGTACGCTGATGACATCGACACGTATTTGGAGAAGCTCAAGGAGTTTTTTGGGTTGCTGAATGAGTATGGACTGAAACTCAACGCAAAAAAGTGTCGTCTGTACCAGACAGAGGTGAAATGGTGCGGTAAACTTCTTAATGCAAGTGGAATCCGCCATGACCCTGACAGGATCAACACGTTGCGAGAAATCCCGTATCCAAAGAACTGCCGCAGAGCTCCAGCAGTTTGTTTGTGCAGTTAACTGGATGCGAGAAAGTTTGATCGATTTCTCTCGCCAGATGCTGCCACTACAACAGCGCCTCGACGCAGCTCTCACCAACACTCGTCGAACAAAACGAGCCGCCGCTGGTATTCAGATTCAGCTGGATACAGCAGAAAAACAGCTTTTGACAAGGTGAAAGACATGCTAGCCAATGCTGCAACACTGGATTTCCCTGATGACGGCGCCACAACTTGTTTGTTTTCAGATGCAAGTGATTCTGGTTGGGCTGTTTTCGTGAGCCAGGTTGCTAATTACAACCTCAAAGTTCCAGTCAGCGAGCAACAACACCGACTAATTCACTGTATGAGTGGTACATTCAGCGGGAGTCAATTGAACTGGACAGTGTTGGAGAAAGAACCTTTCCCGATCGCAATTGCCTGCGATCAACTCGACTATCTACTTCTCCGGCCTCAACCTTTCAGGTTGTTTTGTGATCATCGAATCTTAATCCACATTTTTGCTCCTGACAAGCATGTCAAGAAGCATGTTCGTGGAAAACTACTCCGCTGGTCGCTCAAGCTGATGAACTATCGCTACATAATCGAGCATGTGGCCGGACCTCAAAATGTGTGGGCCGACATGATAAGTCGGTGGGCTGGCAACCATACCGCTACTTCGATCAAACGGGTTCGAGGAGATGTTACTGCGGGTGAAACAAGTACCTTGAGGACCAATCCGCAGCCGGAAACGACTACAATTCTCTCTCTGTGCCCGCTGGATGACAGCAACTTTGTTTGGCTACTTTAGCGGAATTAAGTACGGTTCAACAACAGCACGAGTCACCACCAGCAAGCGTCGAGCAGCGGGAGGATGGTGTACTAACACTGGATGATCGTCTGTGGGTACCAGTTGAAGCGAAACATTTCACTGAACGGCTTTTTATTATCGCTCACTGTGGATCGCAGGGGCATCGTGGCCACGCCGCAATGGTAGAGCACGTTCGCCGTCTGTTTGCAATCAAACACCTTTCTTCACGTGCAGCAAGTTTCGTACGACAATGTCGGCTCTGTCTGCATTCAAAAAAAGGGGGGGGGAGATGGTGCCAAGACCATGGAGTGATACGATCGACTGTTCAACTCGCAACGGAATTCTTCATTTTGATTTCCTCTCAATGGGTGAGAGTTTTGGTGACGCAAAGTACATCCTTGTTCTAAAGGATCATGCTACGCATTTCTCTGAACTAGTAATTGCAGACACAGCCGACAGCACAGTCACTGTGGAACCATTGCTCGCTTGGCACTCTCGTTTTGGTTTACCTCCAGAGTGGATCAGCGATCAGGGTTCTCATTTTAAAAATGAGATAGTGTTGGAGCTCTCACGGAGATTACGGACCCAGCAGCGATTTACACCTGCATACTGTCCGTGGATCAACGGATCGGTCGAGCGGGTGAACAGGGATATTCTTCAGGTGATAAGAGCGCTGAATCTGGAGTCCAAGATTCACCACCACGATTGGGTTTACCTCATACCCATGGTGCAGTCGAGTCTTAATCATACTCCAGTCCCATCGCTCGGTAATCGAGCACCTGTCGAGTTGTTTACGGGTTTGCCCTGCCCGACGCCACTTCGAGAATTTTTCCTTCCCGGGTCTGGAAAATATCAWGAAGTACCGCCTCATGCAGAAATTGACGGATTCCTGGCCAATTTGCGCAGCAGTATTGCAGATATGCACAAAGTGATGGATGACCAGAAACTAAAGCAGCGACTGCTGAATAAGAAGCGTCAACGCGGTGAAAATCTGGTCAATTTTGCAGTTGGTGACTACGTTCTACGATCGCGAATTGATGAGAAGAAGGGAAGCAAGTTACTCGTTACTTGGGTTGGACCGTATCGAGTTGTACGGGCGGATCCATACTCATTCTGCATTCAGCACCTGGTGACAGGAGCTGAGATGGACGTACATGCCTCCCGATTTAAATTTTACGCCGACGACAGCTTGGATGTGAATGGAGAATTGCTGGAGCACATATCTGCGCAAGGAATCATCCTCGCTGTTGAAAAACTAAAGGCGCATCGCTGGAATCCTGATATCGATGACTATGAGATTCTCGTCCAATGGAAAGGACTTGAAGAAATTGAGGACTCGTACGAACCGCTCACAAGCCTCGCAAAAGATGTTTCGGCATTGGTGACAGCATACATCGAAAATGCTAACAAGCAACTCAAAAGCTACTGGCGCCAAGTGACCTTGGACAAGGATCATTTAGTGCAGCCAATGGCAAGTACCATTCAGCCTACGCTACCTGAAACTCTAGTGCCTAGGAAGAGTCGACGCAAATCTGGTCGTAGTGTGGGAAAGCAGCCTGTGAGAGTCCAGCCCGTTGCTGAGTCAACTAAGCAGGATATTGGAGCCAATTTACTGCCAGATCAAACTACTGAATCAACATCACCAGTTCCCGTGAGTCTTTCTGGTTCAAAGCGTGGACGCTCAAGTGATGCCAGTACCGAATGGCAACGGGTTTTGCCCAAGCAGCAACTTGGTGCACCAATTGCAGGTGCCAAGGTTCGAGCTGCTGAAGAACCTGTAAGTCGTCGAACTCGATCACGCTCTAGCGGTACAAAGACACCAGCTATTCGTCGAATCCCCCTCCGCAAACGTCAAAGCAAGCCCGACCAGGAATGATGACAACCAAGCAACGCTCAAAAAGAGCTTGACTTGACTGTTGTTTTTGTCCTTGGAGCACTGGTTAAGCAAAATTGGCGGAAACAAGCTCTGGGGGCAGTGTGGTGAGCTGTTGGTATCAAGCAGTTTCCCCCAGAAGTCGTCGGGAGCACGCACTGCTGAGATATGACAAGTGATATCCGATTCACCCAATGAAGATCTCTCGGCTACACACTACCAGCCAGCTAGTCCAGGACAACAGAGCTGCTAATAGTGCAGCCAGTAAACTCTTCAGGAAGCTTGCACTCGTTCGTTTTCACTCACTCGTTATCTTGCGTCAAGCTACGCAAGTGACCTAGGAATACATTTGGCAGCAAGCTTTCCTGCAGGTTTGCCACCTGCCCTGCTAAGCGTTCCTGTTTCCTTCGTACAACTTCCGGAAAACACCACAACAAGGAATATCCGCGCCGGACGTATTATTGGTCACCTTGAGGTCCTTGCCTTTATTCAAGTAATCACACGTCACAGACGAGATTTAGTGGACAGATTGGTGGTCACCTGGAAAACACCTCACCCCTCCAAACCGGATGCTACATAATGCAGCTCAGATTTGAGCCCTTAAGCTGCATAAGAGTTCCTTTAAAAAAAAGGTATCATTACGGTCATTTCGAGGGCTTTTAAATGATTGTGCAGGGTCTAAATATGGTCCATTGACTAAGTTTGGCGGTTTCAAAGTGCACAAACCTGCAAAATTGACGACGCTATCCAAGCCGGCATCAGGGACCCCCTCGAAAAAAATCATCATTTTTTTGTTTTTTATGGTCTGGCTAGTAAAAATACTGCCCTTTCAAATGGCGTAATTGCCGTAATCAAGATCGGTCTGTAAGAGCATCTCCACCGGCAAGGATCTATAGCTATATAGCTACCTACCCGACCAAAATGTTAGCTACCGTTGTTTCACGGGGCATCTCTATAGCTATAATTTTAGCTATCGGGGCGTTTCAGTGTCTATGGAGGGCCTCCATAGCGACGCAAAGCTATAGTAGCTATTGCTTATTCCCAAGACAAACAAAGCTGCTGATTCAGCGGCACCACTTCGTTGATAGAAGCACAGTTAGTTTGCATCCAAAGCATCATGAACTTTTAAAGAAGAACGGCTTTGACATACGATACCGATGGCCCAAGGTTTTGTCGTCATGCAGTGGAGAATCAGCGAAATACCGTCGAATAAGCTGCGCGTTGGTGATGCACAGTCTCTCTCAATATGGGTACTTTACCAGGCTCCGAGCCACCCTGCTTTCATTTCTTCTTGGCCCGAAGAGCGAGAAGCAAAGAGCTATGTAAGTCTCCTTTTCATCGTCGACTTCGCCACATAGCAATAAATTGGTGAGTGGCGGCCGCCCTGGATGTCTATAGCTATATAAATTCCAGCCAATCAACACGCGAGTTGTCTATAGCTATGGCGACTGACCGGTGGAGATGCTCTAAGTGTGCAATATCATATTGCCAATATGTAACGTTTTGTGATGTTGCTCTAAAATCTGGACTAAACGAAAGTATCATTAATAAATTGCGTCCATTCAAAAGTGCACTAATCACCGGAAAGTTTAAATGCATCACAAATAGGCTTGCAGCATCAAATTAATACCAGCGACGCTCGCCACCTCTCTCAACCCTCCTACTGGAGACTGCTACCTCCCAACACCCACCAGCACCCTTTTCGTCACTCTGCTGGCTTCGAAGACGTCCTTGGAAGCGCTGCAGCCAGGTTCGTAGCGCATGTGCGTCGTCAGAGGTACTTGGGAGCATGACTTTTTTTTCTTTTGCCTTTTTCTCAAAAGCGTGATAATCGACAGCTGGCCAACCTCCCGTCTTTAAACGACCACAGCAAAAAGCCTTAGAATGACCGTAATGATACTTTTGTTTAAAAGGGACTCATATATGCATATTAAAGCGATTTTGGCTTGAAGTTTGTATGCATGTCCTTTCCCCCGACATAATAGCATACAAACGCCAAGATAAAATCGAGTTTAGTTTCTGCACCCGCATTTTTTTCGGACGGACAAAAGGTATTATAGTGTTAGTCTAAATTTGGAATATTATATTTCATAGGGAGCTGGAGCTGAGACCCGTTTGAGGCTGACGGAAATACCCGGCATTCCATAGACATGTCCATACAAAACATGCGCATATTTTGTCCAATCAAATTTATTTTATCATAAAAATTAGCCAATCACCGCAATTTAATTTTTGAATGGCTCTGGTAAATCCCCGTGTGCCATCGCCTAATTTGGAGCTGGTCAACTGAGCCACCCACATTGTATTTCGAGTCATGGACGACGCACCGCCGCCCAAGAAGAAGCAGAAGAGCTACACCGTCCGCGAGAAGCGCGATGCAGTTCGCCTGGTCGCAGACATAGGGGTGGAGGAGGCTGCCCGCGAGCTCCAACTCGCTCGGGGGACTGTACATGGCTGGTGGAAGCAAGCTGAAAGGCTTTTTAGCTTCACTGGTCACTCCACCTCTAAGTCACTGAAGGGCCAGGGCCACAGGGAGCTATTTTCCGATATTCCTACCTTCATGAAGGACGTGCGGCGCGAAGAGAAGGTAAGTTTGTTTTTTCAGAATCTCACAATTAATAGAGTTTAACCATTTAACTTTATGCTTTAATTTACAGGCCCTAACGACACGCGGTATTATGTCCTACATGTGGGCAATCGAGACTGAGTGGGTCGAGGACTATCTACAACGGAAGCAATGCGGCATCCTGGCGCTTGAGCGCATGGTCGAGAGACTCGCAATTCGGTAAATAAATTTTTTTTTGTTAATCCTTCATCCATTTTCTTTACATTTACCTTTATTCATGTGTTTAGCCACGGGTTTACCTCCCAGAAGCCACAAACGACAAAGAAAAGCACCGAGGCGTTAGAGCAAACGCGTGCCGAGTTCGCGCTGGACTTCTGGAAGACGCACGCTGCGTACGGGCCGGAGGGCATGTACAGCGTGGACGAGGACTGCCATCAATTTTGACATGCCTTCGGCTCGGATGTGGGCGGGAAGAGGTCGCCGGGACGCTGCAAGAATTGCGAACACGTCCAAGAACACCGGCCGCATGACGGCTGTGCTCACCATTCGAGCTGATGGTAAGTTTCCCTCTTTGTTCTCTCAATTGTAATTTTTAAGGCTAATTTGTATTTTTTATGATATGTTTTAGGAAAAAAACTGCCGATCCTGTTCGTGCTTCGTGGCAAGCTGGGCGGTCGAATCGAGGCAAGCGGGTTCGAAGAGTACCCGGAATGACACTTCTACACCGTCCAAGAAAACGCTTGGATGGACGCTGTTATGTGGCGTTTTTACGTAGAAAAGTTGTTAAAATATGAAGTCGATGGACCCTCTGTCCTCCTACTTGACCACTTTGAGTGCCATGTGTCAGAAGAGGGGAAGCGGGTCGTTGCTGAAGTTGCTAATGCTACTGTGGTCCCTCTACCCGCAAACAGCACGGCTGCTTGCCAGCCGCTGGATGTCGGTGTAATGGGACCACTAAAGGCAAAGTTGCGCTCGAACTGGTCTGGCATCACGGGTGAGAGTGCGAAGGAAAAGCGGCTCCGTGCCGTTCGAGCTACGATTGCTGCTTGAGATGCCATTCCCGAAAGCACTGTAATTAGACGCTTTAAGACATCTATTCCTCAGTATCCTGAGATTAGCCTTTAAATAAAATGCAGTTTTTTTGCAAAACATTCGGGTCTTTACTTTGTTTTTGAACAGTTACGCAACCTTTTAGCCAATCATGTTTCTTTCTTATCTGTGCCGGATTTTATGTTATGGCTGTCAGTCACGCCGGATTTTTCCGTCGTTGTCTGTATTTTGGAGAGTGGCTCACAGGCGTCCCCCTCCGCCTTTTACAACTCAGCACGATTCAAGAATTTGCCCGGCCAGGACTCAAGTCGTCAGAGAAATGATGAGGCCTCTGGGAAAAGTAGTGCACGACGCTGAGGTCACTGCAAGGGACCTCTCGTTCAAGTCGGTTTGGCGAGAAATGAAGAGCGATGGATGGATGCGCACGCCGCCGCCGCGGCATAGCCTCGATGACCACTACTTCTACATTTGACCAGGCGGCAGATCGTCCGGGACAGAAGGCGTTCATTACTTCCGGGGTGAGCAAGCTGTACTTGAGTACTACGCAAACGGTATGTATGTATTCATCTTCTACAATGCCTTATCTCTAACAAGTTATTTTGGAGTGCGTAGTGAAGAGAGCACTAGTGATCCTGCACGGGTTGCTCCTTGTTGTGGTGCCTCGCACCTGGTATATTGCAGAATGAATGTTGGATGTGGCTAGGATGTCTGTGCTAGCCTAATATGCATGGGTATGTAGCTGGAGGGGTCGCTGTAGTCGTTGCAGGTCGTTATCGTCGCCACTGCGTTCATCGCAGGTGGCGCCAGCTCTTGCGATATCCAACTGTCCTCCTCGACCATGATGATCCGTGTCTGCGACTTCTCCTTGTGCGGATGGATCAGCTTTAGCATGGCCAGGTTGTGCCCGTGAAGTGTTGCACCGAGGGGCTTTGTGACGATGTCGGCTTTCATTTCAGTCGTAGGGCAATAGGTCATATTGACCCCCTTCTTGCGAATGGCGTCGTGTATGAAGTGGAACTTTATGTTGATGTGTTTCATGCGCGATGTCGTCACGTCGTTCTCCATATTCTTGATCACGCTCTGGTTGTCGACGTACAAGTCGATTTTGTCATCTTTGCTGTGCAGTTGAAGCTCAGTCAGGAGCTGCTTCACCCACAAACAGTCCTGCACTGCCGTCACCCCAGCGATGTACTCAGCTTCGGCTGTAGAGAGTGCGACGGTAAATTGTTTCTTGCTGTACCACGAAATAGGCATGGCGTTGATAGCGAGCAGTCCTCCTGAAGTCGATTTTGCGTCCTTTCCCTCGGTCCAATCTGCATCACTGAAGATAGCTGCCTCAATAGTGTGTCGTGGTGCCTGAGGTCGTGGAAAATGCAACTTCAACTCGCGCGAGCCTCGCATGTAGCGTAGAATACGTTTGACAGCAGTCCAGTGAGTTGGTGTAGGCGTTGAGACGAAGCGCGCCAGGTAGTTCACAGGCATCGTGATGTCTGGTCTAGTGCAGTTGGTAATCCATAGCAGTGACACAATGGTCCCGCATGATGCTTGTGTCGTAAAAGGGCTCGCCGTCTTCTCCGTTCAGGTCCCGAGTTGATTCCATCGGCGTAGTCACCGGGCGGCCATTCTCCACGCCACACTTGGTTAGCAAACCGTCAATATTGGCTGTCTGGTGAAGGTAGATGCCACCATCGCACTGCTCAATGTTTTTTCCAAGCAGTTATTGGCTGGGCCCATGTCTTTGATCTGAAATCGGCCTGCGAGGTTCCGCATTGTCCAGTCGGAATCGCTTTCACGCTGGCTGACGACGACTACCACATCATCGACGTAAATGCCCAGTACCGTTAGCTTGCCTTCATGCCACCGAAAATACAGGCACGGCTCAAGCTGTCTTCTGCTGAAGCCAAGTTCTAGTAAGTAGCGGTGTATTGTGTCATTCCACAACTTGCGCTTTGTTTCAAGCCGTAGAGACTCTTTCGCAGCAGTAGGCATTTGCCCTTGGGTATTTGAAGTCCGGTGGGATCTCGCATGTATATGGGTCGGTCAAGGTCCGCTCGTAGGTATGCGCTTGGAACATCGCCTTGACGAATGACTGCGTGCCACTGGGATGCGAGGGCCACAATGAACCGCAGGCTCGCGATCTTGAGTACGGGGGCGAAGGTCTCTGCGAAGTCAATTCCAAACTTTTGAGTGAAGCCGCGCGCTACCAGCCGCGCTTTGAACCGTTCCAATTCGCCTTTGTTGTCGAACTTGAGTTTGAACACCCATTTTGCACTTCTCACATTTCCATGAGTGGGAATGTCCACTACTTCCCAGGTAGCGTTCTTCGATATCGCTCGAAGCCCTTCTTCAATTGCCTGCCGCCACTCGCGCCAATACGGGCTGCTCATTGCCTCCTCCATAGTCACTTGCTCCCATCACGCTCTAGTAGAACCGCGAACGCAGTACCCCCCTTGAGCCGAATTTAAGGATGTGTGAGACACTGGGTCTCTTCCCTGAAAGTGCCTCAATGGGAGACGCATGATCCGCGTTCGCTCGAGTGGGGTAGTTGCGAATGTAGCTCGCATACAGAACGGCATCGCCCCAAAATCGTTGTGGCAATGCTGAAGCCCAGAGTATCGTTCGGGCTGAGTCTATGACAGTCCTGTGAAATCTCTCTGCCTTGCCGTTAGATGATGACATACCCGCCTCGGTTTCTTGGTGGAGGATACCCGGTTGGGCAGATAGCGGCCGAGTCTGGTACTGCTAAATTTACCACCACCATCTGAGCGAATCATTTTCACCTTGGTGTCGTACTGGCGCTCGAACTCACTCCAAATGTCCTTCCGCGTCGCTCTTGTTACGGAGCAAGTAGACGCGGTTGTAGTTTGTAGCGTGATCCACAATTGTC
>KE460913.1:5994-19407 GCA_000439335.1 Phytophthora x alni | reverse complement strand
ATGCATTTACAGCATTTGTGGTGGCGGCTTCGGCCGATATGTCGACTTATATCTTTTTTTTACCTGTCTTATCTGCTGCAGATATGACACCTACCTATGCTATTTGTGGAAGGCGTCCATTGTCGTGATGGAGATGAAAAAACTCGAAGAGAAGCCAGCAGTCCCGCTCGCTACTGAGCTTCCAGTTCCATCTGGTGGTATCAAGGTGGCAGCCCCCGGGGAGACGCAAAGGTTTCCTGCCTTTTTTTGCCAATGCAGCATCCGTATAACAGAGAAGAGTTCTTCGTCCGCGAGTGTTACCCAATCTACTACAATTGGGTCATGGACGAGCTGTTCACGAAAGGCAAGCGCTGCGTCACAATTACTGGCGCTCCAGGTACTGCTACATGTGCATTTATACCTCCTTTACGTGGGAATTGTGGTTAGTGCTGAAACTCTTCTCACTTGGATCCGCAGGGACGGGCACATCTCTCTTCTACGCATACTTCTTTGAACGTTTTCGCCAAGAAAAGGAGAGACAAAACTTCACCATTGTGACGGCGGCATTCAACTCTGAATCGAAGTTGACTAAAGCCGTCGCGTTTAAAGGGAAACAAAACGAGCCGATCGGGACCAGCGGGTGGCCACTTTTATCCAAGTTTAACGAGTCGGTTTGGCAAGTTGACGGAGCCAACACCATTCGCCTGTACGACGGACCTCCCGCTGTTGAACCGCCAAACCCGCTGAAGATGGTTTGTTTTACAAGCCCGAAGGAAAACTGGGTCCACAGGTTTTTCAAGGTTACGACTGGGTTGACGCTGTGCATGCCGGTGTGGACTCCAGATGAGCTGTGGAGAGCAGCCACGCGTCTCGGTTACGACTCACTGATCCCACCGTTCACGCGAGCAGTAATTGACGATCGGCTCACGAACTTTGGTGGAGTGGCTCGGGAGTGTCTTGAACCAAATGAAGTAGTCATCCAATATCGATTGAAACTGGTCAAGGCTGCCATTAAGAACATGTCCCCCGAAGTGGCTACAATGCTGACAGGAGATTCGGCGGGCGCTCACCACCACAGCCTATGCCATCTTGTGCCAGTTCGTGATGATCCACGGGACTTCGAAGTTCAAATCGCGTCAGACGGTATTTCCCTGAAGCTGCTGGAAAAAATTAGCACCGCAGAGTTCGAAGATCGCCGCAAACTGATCCGGAGTCTTCGTGGTATTGCGGAAGGAGTAGCATTTCGCCGTTACTTATTTGAGATGAAGGTGCATGAGTTGCTCGTACGCGGCATTTCTATCAACACTTTTCTTCTTCTCAGGGACGGCAGGGGTGAGCAGCAACCAAGACGGCAGAAAACATTCCGTTGCGAGAAGAGTAACGACTTCTACTTCTTTGACCCAAAAACGCTGTCGAAGGCTACGCTGTCACCAGGGCCATACCATATCCCTGGTGTGTCCAACTTCGAGTCGGTCGATTCGTTTTATTATCCGTACGGGGGAGGGGGATTACTCTCGTTTAAACGGAAGCGCCTCCTGCTGTTCCAGATGACTGAGGCGTCCAGGCACCCAGTGAGCGGGAAAGGTATCGTGGCTGTGCTTAAAAGTCTCGAATTGTTGGAGAAGGCAGTCAGACACCCATCAAGCGTGGTGTTGATTTTTGTCACGCCACACGAAGAAGAGGGCAGGCTCGAGCGTACGCAGAATATCCCATGGGACACAGAGGCGAATGCCGCAAGCGTCGATGCAATCCCAGGTGTTGGAGACGTGCAAAGGCGTAAGCTGGAAACTATCGAGATTAGGACGGTGGGGGATCTACGCAAGGTTGTCCATCCCCAGACGCCAAAGCAATGGGAATCTTTCACTACGCACAAGTTGAAGCCGTACAAAACCATTCTCAGCAAGTTCGATCGGCGCCAGGAGTCGATTGGAACGATGTTGCAGAAAATTCCGCAGTATGTGTGGGAGATGGCGTAGGAGGCGAAGAAGTTGGAGTTGATGAAGAAGACCATTGTGTGGTGAATCGTGATGCCAGAAAAATCGTCATTTGAAGTTTCGCTACTGCGTCCAAACCAATAATTAGCGCAACATTTTTAAATCTCAGTGACAGCAAGCTCTAATTCATATGACTGCAAAACAAACGTTCACACAGCAGTTTGGCAACGCCAAAGTAAGCTCTTCATCGACGTTTCTCCTGAAATTGTTGTTTACTCCACATAAACCCCACAATCAATCTGGATAGTTTAGAAATGCTGTTCCAATCACCACTGGCGTGGGGGACTTTGTGAAGAACGTTTGAGCGCCTACGACTAATACAAACATCACTGCAGGCTTACACGATACGTCTCCAACATTAGCCCCTTCAGAGCGAATTTCTGTCGCTCCCTGGGTCATCCTCCCTTCCGTTTTGTTCACCCATCCACGGCTGCGATGACTCGGAATTTCAGGGCAGAGTCACTACTTGACGAAAAACTTACCCGTGATCAGATTTATCGCCAGCGATCATACGGAGCTGGTCTCGCCAACGACGGGGGGACTTCGGTGAACTCGCATACTTCGATGTAAATGCTTGATAGCTGCGGCCGATGGCGATAACAGATAAACAAACGCATGAAACAAGACGCAATTGTTGTCACACCACGACGTTCTATGAAGTACTTTGAAGTACAGGTATACTTCGAAGTACACATAATGAATTCGTCTGTATGAACGACGCATGAAAAACATTGTATTGGTTGCTGGTAAACCATTAATTCATCAGCTTTGCCAGCACTCGGCAGAAGTACAGTACGCACTGTTCGTGAATTAGCAAGTACAGCACAGTATCATATGAGCTATGGCTCTTCTTCTGCAGGAAGTATGACTACTTGGCCATTGTGTTGGTATATCCTAATACCTTTGGGCGGCTTTGGTTGCTTCTTTGGCTTTCGCCGTCGCGCTGGATGCGACGATCCAGCATTTATTTTTGTTCGGTTTATTTTGGAGTCGAACCGAGCTAGCGCTTCACATTTGCTGAAGATGAAACGAGAACAGAATTTATCAGCATTTTCCGATTAGTGACGAGCACATATTAATACATGTACCTTATCAAGGAAGGTGGCAATCTGCCGGGATATTTAACGTCGAATTCCTGCAGCTCCCCGGGCAATTTCTGAAGCCTCCCGGATCGCGGTACAGCTAACTTCAGGGCACGCGTTATCCAGTCCAAGAGCGCGTTTACCACTGAAGTAAAGCGTAACCAGTTTTGCTCACTCCGCACTACATGTAGACATGTCGTGTTGTTTTTTCTCAGATCGGTAAGAAGGCCGCTTGAAATCGACTCAATGGGGCGCATCACTGTATTGCAGTTCCACTTCAGGGTCTGGAAACGACGAACACGCTTTTCAATCTCGTCGAGGGTGGGCACGAAATCACCTTCCACTACATACGTTCCTCCCAGGTACATTTCTAACACGGATATACTCTCTGACAGTGAGTCACGCTCGTTCCTTAAGATTGTCGAAGCCCCCAAATGGAATAGCTGCCGAAGAGCGACTATTGTTTTCGTAAGCCAACCATACTCGACAGCATTTCCAGGAAGGACGGATATTGTATGGGTCATCAATTGTGTGGCGACGCGAAAGCATTCTGTTGTCTTCACGCTCGGAATGTCATCATCTTTAAATATCTTGAATAGCTCGGTAATCGCCATGGTTGCTATCGTCTTCAAGTCAGAAATGGTTTCAGTGGTGCATGATGACCCGCTACTTTTGGCATCGGTCGCAATTTGTTGGTATCGGCTAGCGATAGGATTGACTTTATCATTCGATGATTGGTGGACAGTCCTCTTTAGTTCTGGGCCAGCACATTCTGAATCATCTCGCAGACGCTTCTTGCTTGTCGAATCGTTCACGTTTATGGACACATCAAACGGCTCCGCAGCACAACGCATGGCCCTACACAGACAGTGAGTGGAATGCTTGTTAACCATCACCCCATAAACTTGACCAGTGCACCAACTTACTCTAGTAGTTCCGTAGGGATTCTGTTTGGAAAATATTCGTTAAACGCGGTTAAAGTCTCCATGGTCTGCTGTTGATCGTTTCCCAATTTGATCGTATCACCTGGTGAAAGCTGTTTTATCCACTTAGTTAGTCGCTCGCAAATTAGCGTTAGTTCGTCCCATTTTTCATCGCTTCGAAGCTCGCCAGAGTTGCCTTTGATCTTCTTGTAGTAAACGCCACAGTCCTTTCGAAGTTGTTTGAGAAGCCGTGGAAGCCAAAATGCCAGCTGACGTGCGTTCAGTCCTCCCGAGTTTTGTAGCATGTCAATATCGTTCAGTATGTCCTGCAGGTAGTCCGGGAAATGGGAGCTGATATACCGCTGCAGATGACTACAACTCTCTGTCAGTGGTGAAAGGACCTGAGCTAGCTCTGTCTCCTGGACGTCTTGAAGAATCGAGTTGCATATGACCACGACTTTTTCAATCCAGATACGGCGACTATATTTGCTATCGTGGCTCGTAACGATAGACGCTGTGCCTCTGACAATTCCAGTGAAGTTTACGGCTGCGTCGACAGTGCAATTTCCACTCTTCAAAGAGCGCTGAAAATTATTGATGGCGTCCGCCGCCCTTTGCCGAGCAGCCTTTACATGTTGTTCAAGATCCTTTTCACGCAGGTTAGCCTCTGGTGACTCGAAAGTTTCGCCGTTTCTGAACTCGGTATTTTGCGTAATCAATTCTTTTCCTTGGGCAGGTTTCACTATCGCCACAGGAGCCTGTTGAGTTTCCTCACATTTCCCAGGCATCACTGCTACACTTGTTTGCAACTTCTTTATCTCGAAAAATCCGTTCACGGGATTTCCATGATCATCCGCTTCAACAGATGAAGTGTTAATCTCGTTCACGACTGTTCTCGTAGCATTTGTTTTCGTACTCTGCACCATAGAGATCATATTCCTACGGTTACAACAGCTTCGTTAGTCGAATAGGAGACTGTACAGTAGTATATACCGTTGCCGCATGTAATTACTTACTCAAGTAACTCCACAGGTATTTGTTTAACGCTCTCGGACTCCGTTGTTGTCTTTGGTTCTGCTGCAGCAGGTAGTTCAGAATATATCACGTCAGCAGTGCGCACTTCAATCTCAACCTGCTTTTCTTCGCATTTTGCCTCGGTTGGTGCCACCCTCGAATCACGTGCAACTTCTACAGCGCCGCCTTCAGCTTCCATAGTTAGTTCATGTTTTACTTCTGTTGTCTCACTTTGCTTCGACTCCTCAACGTTTTCCAAGCCATCCAGCGTACACCCAGTCTCCGTTATCTCCACGCCAGCATCCAGTATTTCGTTCTCGTTCCTCCTACTAATTTCCTCCACATTCAGTTCCGCCTTCTCCGTTTCCACAGCAGCGTCACAAAGTTGTCCCTCCTCATTCAAACCAGACTGCTCTAGCACTTCCACTAATCCATTCCCGGCAATCATCTCACGTTTCACCTCGACATCAGACTCGCAAATCCTCTTTGCTTCGCTGCTCTCCACCTCGTCCACCGCCGTGCCAACGTGCGTCGAGCACCTATCGTCGTTCTCCTTGGTCTCCTCCTCCACAACTCCAACCCAAGCAGCACTTTCTGCCATCGTCCCCTGTTCCACCTTAATAATCACCTCGTCCTGCATTTCCTTCTCATTAGAGGCCCCATCCTGCTCTCCACAGTGTTCCACCTGAGCCTCAGCCTCCTCTGCTTGTCGTCTGGGCTCGTCCTTAATCCTCTGCGCGTCCTCCATCTCCACATCTTCTTCCTCGTCCTCCGTCTCTGTCTCTTCTCCCGTGTCCGCTGAGCCTCCTCCAGCCACGCTTTTCCTGGCCAACGCCAGAATCTCAACCGTCGACTGGCTCAGTTCGTTCTGCACCTGCTCGATGCGTCCGCACACGAGTGCTAGCGCCGCGATCTGCGCCCAGCCGATGTGCTCGCGCTCACCCTCCAGACCGCGCAGATGCAGCTGCATGGCCGTCGCCGTTGTGCAGAGCTGCCGCTCCACGTCCTGCAGCCTCGCCAGAGTGCGCATTTCGTCGAGACCACTGAAGTGCAAGTGTCGACAGAATGCATGTCAAAATGTGGCTACATTGGTGTTAGTCACATCAGACCTACGTCCCCCACACCAAACGCTGATTTTGAACCAATCGCAGCCTATTCTGGCCTTCACTCGCACTTCAAGCCTGGAAGAACCCGTGACGATGCAGGTGGAAGAGGACCCGAGCAGCCAATTCGTCGACTTCACGAACGCCACGGCCTCGGAGCAGTTCGTGTCGGACGTGGAGCAGGTTCTTATCGGCTGGCAGCTGGCCAACAAGGGCCACGCGTCGCTGGCGGCGCTCAGCGCCTCTTCGCAGCGGCAAGGCCCCACCTCGAAACACTCGGACGCCGCGATCTGGACGAAAGAGCTGCAGTTCTTCGCTCCTATTGGCCAAAAAGACGCAAAGACCTACACTCTGACACTCTTCGTAGCAGCGCACGCCGAGTCGAGTGTCAAGCCGCCGGCCGAGACGCAGAGCAAGTCGCTCAAGGGCAAGCGATGGCAGGAGGGACTCGAGCACTTCACGCCCACAATGCTGTCGGTGGCGGACGCCAGCAGGGACTTCCAGTGGGGCGTGGAGGGCGAGAAGATCGAGGACAGTGAAGAGTCGGAGGACTCTGAGCAGGGCAGAGCGGAGAACAGACCGGCCTACTACACGTCGGTGTTCGAGGACGACGGCGAGCCCGCGTTCAGTCGGAGAGCGGCCTTCAAGAACGTGCAGAAGTGGTTCGGGGTGGACGAGTTCCTGCTGCTGAGCAGATCGTCGCCTCACGAGAAGAAGCAGCAGGTCGAGAGTGGTAGAAGCAGGGAGGACGGGGAAGAGAAGTCGAGTACAGGAGACTCTGCAGAGCAGCAGACTGAGGTGGAGCAGGGGGCAGACGGGGGCAAGGAGAGTGGAGCGGGTGAGGAAGATGAGGACGCTATGGCAGATATCCACGTGGACCAGAACGAAGCCGCCATGCTGCTGTCGGCGCTCACGATGGCGCTGAATAACTGCAATTGCACCATTCCTGCGTTCGTTCCAGTGTTTGAACCTTCGAGAGGGACGTGGATTGGATCGGCGGTGCCGGGAGCAACGGGAAATGTCTCTATGTCGTTTGATACGGACTCAGTTCCGGAGCTGAACCCGAACCAGAGCTGCATTAGCGGTCTGCTAGACTTTTTCAAGGTGAAGCTGCAGCTGTCTCCGCATATCGAAGAAAAGTGTCGTGTAGAGGCGGACGAATCGGGTGATCTCGCGATTGGTATGATGGTGTCAGCTTCGTTCGGATATTCATGGAATCGCTCCGATGATCCTCGGGAAGCGGCGACACCAGAGGATCCACTGGCTTGGCGAACATTGGAATCTCAGCTGCCAGCAAAGGATCAACATCAAATACGCCAGATTACAGCTAAGCTTTTCGGTGAAAATCACCCCACTCCGTTGCTTGGTGCATCTACTTCTCCATTGTGCGGAATGGATCTCACAGTCAGCTGGCCCCAGTTGCGCGAAGGAACGTATGTAGACAACGTTGTGCACTCAACTCTGGATCCTAGCTCGGCGCCTCAGTGGATGCTCACCACGCGCTTTCAAGATCTTATTTCGGAAAACCAGCGCAAACCTCAGCTCCCACTATGCAAGCAGATCGCGAACCTCGTTCAGGTCTATTCGAACTCCAGGGAGCTCAGCAGGGATATTTTGGTGTCGGAGCTTGCACCGCCCATGCCCGTGGCACCATCGTCAGCGAAGTCATCGTCTGCTCATGTAGCTACGAGCTTAAGTGGTTCCGATGAAGCGTCTGTATCACAACCATCACAAAGTATCCCGGAGTCCACAATACCCGCTGCACGAGCAGTAGGTGTGTTGGGGAATGCCATCTCAAGTTTAGTGTCGGCTGCCACATGGAAAGGGTCTGATGCAGAAGAAATTAGACGTATCGTTTCGGAGCTATTCGACGAAGAAGAAACGAGTGAAAGCCAAGAAAACGCAGGGCTGAAAGGGAGTCCAAGGCTGCCTTTGGTGAGTGTGCCAAGTTCTGTGGAGCATGGTGCGCCTTTAGGGGAGCTTGTGTCCATTCTCGCTACGAGGATGGGTCAATTACGTACGTTCACGGTGATGCGACTCACGCATGGCAAATAATTATCGGGTCGCTAACTTGTTCGTGGCATATTTGATATCTAGATGGGATCAACTCCATGTCGCTGCTTTGGGTCGAGTTTGTGAAAGCGTTGAGGGAGCGGTGGTTTCAGCAGCAACTGCTTCCGTTCATGGTACGTAAAAGGAATTCTCCAACGTGTTGAATTTAGTTAGCTGACGCACCTTTTGCATTGGCACCGCACATGCGTTGCCAACCGTTTTGTATTTTACAGAGTACCAGCATAAAAGAGAACGGTGTTGACCATAACACCAGCTCACACTCTTTGGACGCGCTGTTTTTACTGGACTCCGATGCGATACAGTTACCTCAACCAGACTTCCGCCATTGTCTTCTGCATCAAAAGCTTCAACTGCTCAATCGCTGCATTCTAAGGTATTTTCTAAAAGCTCTCGAATTGCAATACCGCTCCATACTATCTCATTATTAAACTGGAATCCGTTTTTATTACATTCTAATGTTCAGGGAAGCCCAGGGGTCAAGGCCAGTTTCGAATAGTGGCGATAGAATCAAGGCAAACAACGGGCAACAATCTAAGAATGTGAAAGAGGCCGATATCCAGAACACAACATCCTTGGGTGGCGACGACGAAGACGGCAGTCCAAGTGAAGACGAATTCTTCGACTCTGTTGAGCAAGACACTGGTTTGCCGTCGCCTCCTCGTGCGGCGAGGCGCTCGGAAGGCGTTCTTCGTGAGGCAACTGGTATTGTTTGCCTGCAAACAAACGAACCTCTACTAGAACCTATGACCCAAACAGCGGTACCCATGACGGAAGATGTCGCAAAACAACAACAGGATCTTCTTACTCGTCTGGGCGTGAGTGTGGAGTCGGATAAATTGCGGCAACAGATCCAGAGTACGGCATTGATTTCGGATATGCAGTCATTTAAAGCTGCCAACCCACGAACCTGTCTCGCGGATTTCATTCGTTGGTATTCACCAAAGGATTGGATTCCATTCGAAACACCACTTGACCCATCGCAAACCGAGCTGCCACCCGAGGGTCAAGGGGTATGGTGGTTCGAACAGCACGGCATGCTCTCGGAGCGGATGCGTTTTGGGCCAGGACACGAACATTTGTGGCAGCAAATGTGGGAGTCTAGTGCTCCAGTGCCCGCAAGTCGCCAAAAACGATTGTTTGATCCAGTCCAAGAGTCAGAAAAAGTGTATCATTATATGGAGACACTATCCCCGCACGAACTGTTTCACCAAATGCTGGCGGGAGCTATCACTAGCAGTGTATACGTGGTGGAGACATCATTGCCGGTACGCGTGTCAACCCAGACGCTACCGGTGGTCCATCGTGCTATGCAGAACCTTCGTTCACGTGGGACCCGTGCGATTGCGCTGTTGGACGAGGCTCTGGCAGAGTCACAAGTGGCTTTTCCTGCTGCTGGCAGGAGCAAGCAGTGCGGTGCTAGCCACGAGCAGTCGATTGCAGCTGCACATCAAGGACAGCAGCTTCAAGTTGCATTTGAGATGGCATTGGACGCTTGCTGGAAGCTTGTGCGCTCACTGGAATCTGTGGAAGCTCTCATTACAAAGGCTCTGGCTTTGCTCCGCTATTTTCCTGTATCAAAGGAGGACCATGGAGCGTTGGAACTTGTGAACTTGTTAGTCCTACCTTCACTTTCACATCGCAAGCAGTTAGAAATCTCGGAACTCTTGAAGCAAACATGCTTACGCCAGCAAGTTGCTGCCATTTTACTCACGAATCCAACGCTCGCAGATGCGGGGCCGATGACGGTCCCCATCCAGCGTGAGTACGTGCTTCGATGCATCTGTCCACGTCCGTTTCTGCGAGAATATTACGGTGATTCAGCATTAGACGGGGAGGATGGCGAGGCGGCTTATATGCAACCAGATGAAGAGTTGGAGGAAAGCCCGCTCGTTGTATGCCGCATGTATGCTGCTTTCAAGAAAAGCACGGTACGATTCGCGTTGGTTCTGGCTGAATCAGAATTCTAAGGCATAAAGCGGTACTCAACTTTCGTAAGTGAATGTCCATGTAACCATCTTGCACGATATTGCTGGTTTGTGCTTCTTGTCCTCTAACTTTATCAAGTATTATCCCATAAGGTGATGTGGCTATAAATATGCTCGAGGGAAGCAAAACCCAACAATACTTTTGGAGACTTCGAGCATGGACCGCCTTGGTGGATTTGTTACTGGTAGTTACCGTGGTGTAGGCCCGGCGGAAGGAGGAATCGTCAGACGTCCTGACGGGTCATTTTCACCAGTCACATTCCGTGGCTGCTGGATAGGCTTCGTAGCTATCCATGCCTTCTGTTTTGTTTACTTCGCGGTATTTGCTTGGTGCTACTGGAACTTGCCGGGGACTTTCTTGGATGCATGGTTGTTCTATTACAACCTCGGAATCGGCAACAAGTACGATCGTACCATCGCCGTTGTCCACGGATGTTTGGCTGTAGTACACGTGGTCTACCTACTGTGGATGATGAGTTGGTCACTCAAGAAGGGGCGCCTTGTTTTCGCTGTCTACAATGTGTTTACTCGGCGAACTACAGTAGATCCAAGGAGCGAGATTCGGTGGGCTTCCAGTATTCGTAGTGCCTACCATGGAGCTCTTTCAAAAGGCGGGCTTCTCGGAGTGGACGGACCATACTTCGACTTGGTGTTATTGTGCCGAGAAGTAATTGAGACCGCACTTCAAACACAGCAAGCCTACCGAATGAGTGTGCTACTACCGCGTAGTCAATTCAATAGGGGTTATTCTGCGCTATTGGTTCTCAATTGCTGGAGCACAGCACTTGTGCATTCATCTTTCCGTACAGATGCAGCTAAGCGACGCCTTTTAGCTGTCGTGTGCGACTGTATTCTGGATCTGGTGACTTCAGTTGGGATCACTTCAGGGCTGCTAGCCATTTACTACCCAGATTTTGACTTTCATCTTAGTGGATTCCCATCGAACAAGTGGTATGAAGATGTCTGGGTTGTGAACGTCTTGAGCGAGTTTCAACTTCTGTTGGTCAGCTCATGGTGGGATTTGACATTACGAGTATTATTTGCCCTAAGCATGGTGAGCAACATGAACAACATGAAGAAGATGTTGACCGCAAAGTTGCCGAAGAGGAGGCAGTCTAAGTCTACCCGTCAAGTAACGTCAGTAATGCCCCTTTATCCAAACATGAATGACGCAAGTGAAACGCGAACGCAGAGCAAGCTGGATGTAGTTGTGGCATCGGAGTCTCGCTTCGCGCAGATCCTTTTCTTCGTGTGGGGTATGGCAATTCTCGTTCTGCATTTGTATGCCGAATCTGTTTCGGGACTGCCACAGTGTAAAATGCAGGTGAAACCCTGGGTTACATCCGAACCATCATGTTCTCTGCTTGTACTTGATTGTTATGAGCTGAATCTCAGCGGCGAAGAGAACGAAATTATTTCCCAGTGGAGTGTCTTCAATCCAATGACTACGATTCGAATGGTGGTACGGCACTGCCCCCGTCTTGAGGTACCAGATATGCTGACCAAGTTCTCACGTGTCAAAGTTTTGAAGATCTACAACTCTACGGTGATGCACTGGAGTGAAAGCGCTGCTCTCTCCCAGAAACACCACCCCAACCTTATGATGCTGTACCTCGTTCGTGTTAATATGACGAATGGTGAACTCCCTACAGGCCTTCTGAGTGATGATTTCCCGCAGAAGCTACTGGACATCGAGTTCTGCTCTACGAACTTGCGCACCTTGCCCGACGATTTTGACTTAAAATGGCCGCGGGTAGCTAGCATCTACTTTGAGGCAAGCGAGTTTACCGAGGTCCCCGCTCCGTTAGCGCGGCTTGCTCCGTTCGATCTTTCGCTTGCAATGAACCCGATTTCGATGATTCCTGCCTCGGTGTTTGAAGGTCAGGTCGGGTTTCTTCACATTGGTGGGACTCTCTTCACTGAATTACCCGAAAGTGTGCCTGAAATGTCACCCTCGCTTGTTCTTCGCGTGGATAACACCAACATAACATTCTTCTGGGATTGGATTGACCCTTCACTTGAAAATGCTCGCACGTTGGTTATAGACGCGTATCCCATCCTAGCTGCCAACTCTCCGTACTGCACCGACCTTGAGCGAATCTATGATGGCCAGCAAACCAGCTTCTCAGCTTCAAGGCACAAAACGGACTCTGTTATTCTACTAAATGCTTCCTTGGAAAACTGGCCAGTATTGAAAGCCACCGTGTCGTGTGAGCCATGGCCAAGTACTTGGTATCCCATCGAATTTGAAGATGCATACAGCGGACTATAGGAACGGGGTTAATATGCGCGATTATCCATACGCTTAGAAGCCTCGGTTGACACCGCGTGCCGCTGGTTGCTCCGGTATACCTTCACCAGGAAAATCGCTAAGATCCCGCCTGAGCTTCACAAGAGGGACATACATACAATCTATCTTTGGGAACACCCTCATTCGGGAATTCCCCCAGACAGCCCTGATTGCTGAAGTGCCCCCCCCCCTGACCTGGAGAAATCATGACCGGTCTTTCTACCAACTTTAGTGCCCCCTTTCAACCTGGATACTAATGGATCCGCTTGGTGAAAACTAACTTCCAAGCCAGACTGTCGAGTGCTCGCCTCAGGTCGATGCAATGGACGAGCTAGGCAGTGCGAATCAATGAGGGTCTCATTATTAGAACTGAAGGTGTCGTCATATTACGTCCCAGCAGCGCAAAGGAAGCCGTGTTCGTCTAACCACACTACCGCGTGAAAATTAAATTCCAACGCGGGGTGTTAAGTCCCGTCATCGACAACAAATCAACGAAGTGCCTTCTTGTAGGCTTTCAGTGGCTGGCAGTCAACTTGCAAGCAAATTGAGGGAGTTGGTGGCACCAAGTTGGTGCGCGGACACCTGGAGGGAGCAGCCCGGCAACAAACACTATAGTCTCTCACTGGCATCACAACAACCGCAAATTGGGCAGACAATCCGCCGTCGATGCCTTCGGCGTCAAGTGATCCATTCGTCGACAGACCCATCTCACTTGAATCAGACCATACCACGCCGTCCGAACCGGCTAGCGGCTAGCCTAGCCCTTGCTCGAAAATGCGCATGCAGCGTCGGGTTCCTCACACTTGGTAATGTGTGTGTACAGTACTGTAGATGCCATCACCTCACCCAGGCAGACAGCGCATTCGCTGGGCTGATTTGCGCCTTACCGTTGGTAAGGCCGTGCGGGGCGACAAGAAAGAGAGTTGAACCCGTGTTTCGACTACGGGCGGCGTGTCCGGCATCATTTGCT
>KE460906.1:4689-17182 GCA_000439335.1 Phytophthora x alni | reverse complement strand
CTTTTCGTATTCAGCCTATTTTCATAAATATCATTGTCGACCTTGCCCCGAAAAACGGTCATTTCCGGTTCGCTTGAGTGGGATTTTCTATGTTAATATCCCATACCAGGAAGATTACAACGTATACCGGTGGAAAACGGTATCTAGGTTTTTTATTTAACCTTGCAATCGGATCTATTTCCCCTGCTCGACCAACAGTCCAGAAGCCCGCCGCGCCCCACACCCGACTGTAGGTATCGCGCCAGGGTGGTGACGATGTGTGTGCTGACTGTGTTGTTGTTGCTGCTGCTGTGGTTGTTGTTTGCATGTTCGTGCTTGTCCTCCAGTGTGTGCGCGCGCTGGAATGCTTTCTGGAATGTGGTATGCGACATGCGGAGCAGATTGCGTGTGGCGTGTGGTGCGGCGTGCAGATCAGGTTACGTGTGGCGTGCCTCCGTGCGGGGCTGGTTGCGCGTGGCGTGTCCGCGTGTGGTGCTGTGGCGTGCGCCGTATGGAGATGGTTGCGCGTGACGCTCCCGAACACGATGCTGCGGCATGCGTCGAGCTAGGCAACGCATGCTGACTGCGGGTGGGGGGCTACGTGCTGAGCTGGTTTTCCCGCAGCGCGCTATTGTCAGCGCTATCGCCTCGCTGCCGTTGTTGAAGTACCTGATGTGACTAATCAGCGCCCATGGAGCTCGTCAGGTTGAGCACCAGGTCTTCGGGCCCGGCGGATTGGGTTCAAATCCCGTCATGGGCAATACATATCTTTGCTTTTTGTCCAACAGACTATCGGTGCGCGGATGGACAGGGCTCATGTTGTACGTTTTGTATGCACACCCGTCTGACATATTATATGTTTTAAGTGTGCATTTAGGTAAAGCGAAGGAATGACAGGAGGGCAGACTGTGGCGTCGGATCAACGACTTTGCCATCAAAGTAGCGCATGCGATACTGGTCAAGAAGCGTGGTGGGTTGACCCGCTTTATGAAGCCCATACATGGCTTTGACAACGGAGCCGACTGCTACAGCCTGTGATCCAGGAGCCGCCAGGTATTTATGCGTCCGCTTTTCGGCATCAGCTCCTACCCCGTGGACTTTAGTCTTGTATGCTGACGAGCCTGCATCGAGGTTGAACCATGAAGGTAAGCAAATCATCATGTACGCGACCGCATGCCTGGACTCGTGCAGGGTTGCTTTACTAACTGTTGCGGACTCGTACATGCGTGGCACAGCAGTAAACCACTCGAACCACACCGTGGACAGTGCCTTCGATGAACGTTTGCGCGGCGCTGAGGTGACCCCTGCACAGGTTCTTCGTTATGCTTCTGTGTGGTGTTATGTGTTTCCTTATCAATAGATACCGTCTTTGGTTCCAACGCTGCAAGTCTTTATTCTACACGTGTTTGACGAAGCAACAGTTCGTCGAGTTGCTACGACAGTTTTTCAAGGGCTGTCAGCAAGTCATTTGGTGTGCCGGTTGCTGTGCCTTTGCTTGCTTCTACAGGTGGACTAAATACAGCGCGAAGGGTTCCGAGGCACGAATGCCAAGCACGCCAAGGGCTTAATGGATGCGAATCACGTAGAGTTTGTCCGGGCGATGACGTTCCATCACCGGAAAGTGCATGATTAGTGTCGCCATGAAGACTTCAAGCACCTGCGTGTCGAGATTCCAAGAGAGTACTGGAAATTCAGAAGCAGCAGCGAACATGACCCCCTATATCTTTTCGATGCAGGAGCCATCGAGAGAGGTAATGCCCAAAAGTCGTGCGCCTTTGGATTCCACCCACTCAACTGACGTGCTACTTGTTCATCTTCGTGTGTTGTGTTCAACATATAGGAAAACGCCTTGCTCACCCGGGACATATTCCAGCCCCTCGTTCAACCACCCAGTTGGGACTTGATGCGACTGTCCGCGTTCGCGTTCATGACTCCACCTCGTCTGAATGAGTGAAAGGTAAGCCCTTTGTGAGCCTACGCTCCTGTGCTGCGGGCAGACCACTAACAGTGACTAACAGTCTCTTAATATAAGCTCATGCGCCTGGTGCTGTGTTGTTTCGTTTCGATTGCGGTGCCGTGCTGGTAGGTACTTCGTCGAGCCCCCAGTCTAGCTGAGCAATCAGACCAAGCTCTTCATCTTCATTCTCATCCTCATCCTGTGATTCTGTTGATAACAGGAAAGGGGTGGCAGTAAATTGGGGGACTGTGCGAGCAGATTGAAGAGCGAGAGCCACTGCAAGCACGTGAAGGGATCGTTCGGATCTTTAAAGAGAGATGCCTTGCTGGGACGCAGTCTTCACTCGCTTGAAGCGGAGGAATATCATATCACCTAGCACACGCAGATACTAATGTTAGTCAAATAAAACAAATAAATATTTTGTAGCACTCCTACCAGGATAGACACACAATTCAGTTTTCTCCATTTGTTCTGCCTCGGAACCTCGGCAGTATAGGAACCACATCATAGCCACTAGTGCTGCATCAAGATTGTCAGAATTCGCGGAGGTGTGCGTATAGAGCCGAGATGATAATCTTTATGTCCTTCATAGTGCACGGTGGGGCTTGTTTCGTGACACCTTGCTCCGGACTCTTCTCACAGTATCGATCGAGAGTCTTTTGTAGCTTTTTCGGCACGCTTTGGCTCTGCTGTGGATAGAGATCCGCCAGCCAGTTCTTCACATTACCAAAGTAAGAGAGCACATTGTTTTTCGACAGAGCTACTCCTTGTCTACCTACTTTTTCACTAAGAGCAACCCGTACTTATACAGGATAAAACATAAACTTTTCGCCTGTGTTGTCACTTGCAGTGCGCTTGGGGACCTCTACGAGCGCCACCACTTTTTTTACGAGGAAGTCCTCGAAGGACTTGATAGCCGTCACTCTGCTTCGCAGTAGGCGACTGTCAGCACCTTTAATCCGGCCACTACCATCACCACCATCACCAGCGTCAATATCACCGCGTCGGATACCAAACCCAAAGGGGCTGAAAGTAAAACCAATTAACCACCGACATGACGTGTCCGTCGAAAGACATAGTGGTGTCGCAATGCGTGGAAACCTATGAATATTTGTTCTATTTGAAATTCACTAAGGCTTTGTAAGACATACTCGATATCACCTGTCGATTCCAATCCGAAAATTGTGGAATGATCACATTAGAGGTTGCCAATCCGTGGTTCAATCTAATTGGACAAAACTATAACGAACACAAGTGGCTATTGGTTATAAATGCGAATACTTTAAGTTACGCTGTTTCTATTGGCTAGGAAGTACCATACACAAGTGAAGCCTATTATTTGCTGACGGAATCGCAACGATATGCTACCATATTATGTCAGTACAGTATTATTCGTAAAAGATGCGGAATTGATTTTACTTTTAGCTCTTTTGGTTTTGGTATCCGAACGCTGGCCATGGTGGTGATGGTAGTGGCGGGNNGGGAGTAAAGGTACTGACAGCCGCCTCAACGCAAATGGCTTTAAAACCAGAGCCACCGCTAAACTGGGCATCCACCACATCCTCTGCAACGGCAAAAGCTTCACCATCAAAACGATCAACATTCTCTCAATTGATATCAGAAGACTGCTAAAACGGGTTATTGTTCGTCATTGTCTAGTTGCACCATGCCGCATTTGCTCTCAATCTCTCTAAAGATCCTTTTAGCCTGCTGAACCTCAGGAAGACATGTAGGATCAGCTATATAGCAGCCTATATCGTCAAACAACAAAAGCAATATTATACAAGGATACAACACCACAGCCTAACTTAGCCGTCGGCTTCCGCGCATTCTTTAGCGCGTATAACTTGCGCCGCAGTGACTCGGTGTCGCGTTGCGGCCGCCCAACATGCAAATGCCGGTTATACGCGTATTGCACGTCTTCCCACTGAGCCGATCCAAGTGACAGATGCTGCTGTACTGGCGCAAGTAAAGCACACAAAGCGCATTTGACAGCAGAAAAGACCAATGCTGCGCATGTGACATAGGACGTACGCTCAGCTTGCAACCCTCTGCCTCTTCCGTTGGCTCAGCGAGCCATGTCTTGGGCGCTAGCGAGGAGCTTGCGAACGCAGAACGCGAAGTGATAGCTGGTTGGCACGCTGCAAGTACGACTGACTGCGGGTTGAGAATTGTACCAAAATGACGGTACGTTATATTTGCGATCACCGCAATTTGCGGAGACGAAAACAACATCTCCACAAATTACGACCGATTTGCTACGAGGTCTATGTACCTGTGGCCGTAGTAGATATCAAAGTTTGTGTAGGTTTTGGTAGAGCTCCAATTGACTTGCGAAAAAGTAAGATGAGTTCTGCGTCGGTAAAAAACAAGATTTGATTGGTCAAAACAAATGTCGATTGTGAAGAGCTTCAGTACGTGTATACTGTACGCTACTGTACAAGCATATCAATCATAGCACCGGAACACGCAAGCACGACAGTGAAGGCGGTGTATTACATATATTACATTAAACCCATTACTGATTTGTGTGTCTCGCGCGCTTGGATGGTTGAGTGCCTTAAACGTCACACCCTTGATCAGCTTGTCGGATAAGCATCAGCACGGTTGTAAACTTAAGTTATTCGGCTATCCGCTTACGGTTGCTCGGTTTAGAACGCAGTGTTCCGTATCCGACGTTATACAGCTCAATTGCGTGCTTCTTGTTACAGATTGCTTGTATTGGTGTATCACGTTCGGCCTCCATACCATTGATATTGAACCGCATCATATTTAACCATTCTGGGAGAGTTGCCTTTCCCGCTGTGTATCCAGGTCATCCGAAGCAATGACTCTGTATGGGGGATATTTGAGCTTTGGATAGTCGAACCACCAAAGCATCCATGCCCCATAGTGGGTCGAAACTCGGAAAAATAAATTATCTAGGAAGCACACGAAACTTCCCGCCCCAAACATGATATTGAGGAGATGGAACTGATGCTGGTTCCAAAATGTTGTCCAGTGTACATTGCCGAAGGCGAACATTATTTAACAGCGATCGAATTTCCTTGCGCAACAATTCCCGCGTGATATTGCCGGCCACCACACCTTTCTTTTCGAGTACATGCTCTATTTTTTGTCCAGGTTTTTTAGGAAGTTCATCAATTCATTTTGGGTGCCTGTCAAGGGTTTGTACATATCAATGTAGGGCGGAATCCCTGTTGGTCGCATCCAGGCCGACTCGCCAATTTCCTATTGGTTGGGAAGCGTAGTTAGGACAGCGGAGCTTGTGAACAAGTGGTTGAAAGTATAGCGTGGTTGGTCGGTAGATGCTGCCGCAAATATTCCAACCCCTCCAACTCCGACGGGTTCGAGTTCACCTTCCGTGATGCCTTCACGCTGGGTCGATTCTAATACAAGCCTTGGGAGGCCTCGGGATGGGGTATCACTGCTCCATTGTAGTGACGCATTAGCACACTCTATCGTCAGCAACATCGCCGCCGCTTGCTCACCTTCTGTTTACTAAATCTATTGCACGGACATCAGAAGCTTCGTCGCCAGTAACAACAAGCGCTAATGCGAAACAAGAGCTGCAGTTGAAGTGGCGGAGTACGCGCGAGAGGAGTGAATGCCAACTTCGTACTTAGTAAAGAATGAAAATTACAAAAGTAGCCGCATGGTGAGCATTGTCAACAAAACTGGAGATATGGCCGGAAAACTTGATTTATTTGCTTTCGTAAATACTATAGAGGGCTTCTGGACAAATTATCGGCGTGGACAGGTGATATTTAACTGGAAATGTTTTGTTTTCAATTAGCGTTGAACTAGACTTCACTATTTGCCTCGTACCATCAGTTCTTCTAAGCAAACGCAAGCGAGGGTCGCCGATGCTAACACAACTGGTCCATTGGCTAAAATCTGTCTACGCAGAACACAACATATGAGCAGCAGCATGGGTGGTGGAAGCTCGCAAAGCGCACGCGCTCCAGCACACAGTTCCAGCCGCGCCGACGTCGAGGCGCTACGCGATGCGCGCATCACCAAGCAAGCTAGAGGGATGTGCAAGAGCAGCCTTAATAGGGTATAGAAGTGGATCATAAACGAGGTCGCGAAAGTGGACGAGATCACCGCCAGATTTTTCGACGCTGATGACGATCTCAATTTAACTGAGTTTACACCGAGTGATTTTGAGCAGTTTCTTGTGTACAAAAGCTCATATGTGAAGACTGTCACTCTGAGCAGGTACTGAAGTGCTATCAAGGACCCCAATCACGTGAAGCGTCTTGCGCTACCTCCTGAGTATGGTGACAAGATGAAACAACTATTCTCGGGAATGAAGCGGATAGAGGCGGATCAAGGCCAGACGAGCACCCCAAAGACTTCAGGCAACCAGCCTCTCACATGCTCCCTTTATAAGGAACTATGTAATTTGACTCTCGTGGCTAACGATGGAGGATTTTCGCATCGTTTTACGACTTCACAGTGGAATTAGATGTGTCGCTCGATGTCGGTTCAGACTGTCCAGACGTAGCATTTTCCGGAGAAAGATGATTGCGTTTGGGATATCCTTGCTAGGACGAAGACTAATTAAGAGGGATCAAGGCCTCGTGATCTACATCATATTTACGCGAATCAATAAAGACCATGGACGTGCTGGGTGACTGCCTGGATAATTGAAGCAATTGGCGGGACCCCGGGTCCCAGACTCGCATCACAATCCTGAGGAGTGGAAGACAGCGTATCGCTTGAAGGAACCGATCCAGAACAAGAAGTGGCGCACGCTCATGTGTGAACCGGACCATCTGCAGCTCTTCCTGATGAAGCAGGGCGACCAGTGGCTGAAGGGAAATATGTGAAAGACGGCATGAGTGAAACCAGTGGCCTGACACCGTTGGCATTGCACCGCTCAACTCGGTGAGCTTGTCGGAGGAGGCCGTGCAGCTCAAAGGCAGTGGTGATGATGTGTTAGCTGGAAAGGTCCCCCTACACGTTCTGGTGGTGATGTCAGAGCACACACGAGAGTGACCAGCAATTTCTTTTTCATCGCGGCCTGCGGAGCCACATCTAACGTCAGTGGGGTCGCAGTGGAAAATGCAGAAACCATTCAAGCTAGACAGCGTCGCGACAGCTACTCCCGTGTGCTTTGCTGCCTGGAAACGCGGCGCACACGACAAAATGTGCGACCCCCTGATTCTCTGTCTTGGTGGTCCAGGAACGGGGAAATCGCGGCTCCTGACCAAATTTCCGAGGCTGGTAAACGACGTCCTCAAGGACCACAACAACAAGGAAATACTTTCGCTGTTGCAGAACACGTTCACGTTCAACGTCGCGTTCAGAATGCAACGACGTCGCCCTTTTTTGCTCACCCCAGTTTGGAGATCGGAACTCGCATGATGTACCAGCTCCAGTATTCGCTCCCATGGGATACGTTTTGCTTAGACCCGGTACATCACGTTCCACCAAGTGACGTCTTACGATGTTATCACAGCTAACTGGCGTGCGTCCTCGCGAAAATGGCGTAATCTTGTGCGTCGATAATGTTCAGCATCTAGGACGTGAAGCTGGCAGCATATCATCGTATTTCAGCTATGCATTGGGCACTCTCTGTGATATCGTGAACGGGTCAGGTTGGTGGGTAGTTGCAGTTGCCTAAGCGACGATTTATGAGCCAATGAGTAAATATCTATCGAGGTCCTCGCAATGGCGTTTTCAGCTACAATTGCCAAAGCTGTCGCGCCAAACAATACCAAAACAAGGGTCTTTCAAAATTCCGGATGTGACAAAATGGTGCAACTTTTGATCGACGGTATGGGTGGGTTTGGGCGATATCTCGAAGAACTTTATACCGTGATGGAACAAGCTGATACTTTTGCCTTCGCGACAGTGTTGATACATGTGGTGAAGGCGCTGACTATTAGGGATCGCGTCATTAAGGTCGCGCTGGGGAGTATGCGAGATGTGTTCTTGGCTGCTGTTGCTCGCCGTGTAATTACCGAGAAGTAAAGATTCGGAAATGCTACTCTAGTCGACGCGATTTAAGCGGGATTGGTCAGATCACAAAGTGACATTCTGAAATGCCCGTATGTTTTGTATTTGATGCTTACTACATACGAATACCCGGGCACAGATATGACACATGCGTGCCAGTGGAAGCGCGACAGGATATTTTGCCATGGCAACTTTGGGAGACATTCGACATCAAGTTTCGCGCGTTGAAAGCAATGGCGTACGCTGCAGAGCCATCGGTGATTTGGACAGATATGCATCGTGGAGCTCGATTTGGCCCTGGTTGTGTCCGCCGCGTGCGGAAGGTTGAGAGCAAACTTGTCGTGGCTCCAAAGCGTATAAACCCGAAGAGCACTGGCTTTACACGTGGGGATTGCTCGTGCGGCCTGGATTTGGGAAACACGTGTTTTCATATCAACCCGCACCAGGGCCACCGTCTGGAGATTCGTTTTATGCTTAGAAGATATTGATGATGACATGCCATTATAATTCAAGACCGAGAAGGAGAAAACGGCTGGACCGGATGATATCTTCATCATGTTTTGTATGGAAAACGTGTCGTCGGATATTTCTGACTCAGTTATCAATAATTGCGCAATTGTCGATCACAAAGGTTGGGAAACATACTATGGGTCATTTGCAGCGATGAGGTTCTTCCTGCAAAACACCCAACCGCCGCGTGTGAATTCTTGCTCAGATATGAAGCTCTCTTTGGTTGATGAAGTGGGTCGGTGCGTAGTAGGGAACTCGCGATCGAACGCAGCATGAATGACTCTTTTGAGAGTCATGAGGAAGCTGCAACGAGAACGGGTGATCTATTGCGTGTGATTAAGAGATACCAAGTTTGGTGAGCCTCCAATGACCCGGATCTGCCATGTGTGTTGTACACGTGGGTTTCAGTGCATGTGCAAGACGCAAATGACTGGCAGTATTCTTACCCAAAATGAACATCGAACGGCTTTGCTGCCTTTACACATAGAGTGCAATGAGAAATAGATACCACGGCTTCGTCTCTAACGTAGCGTGCGCTCGATATACTCCCGAGCAATTCATTTTGTCTATTGTCACCCCCTAGATTTTGCTGGTGGGACTCGTGTTCGGAGATATCGATGGATGCAGCGATTATTGTCATCCATATTTTGCCCGGATCACATTTTTGCTGTTTCAGATCACCACCCAGCTACATTTAGCCTAAAACAACTGGAGCCGCTGGTCGTAAATCATACAGCGAGGAGGCCAGTAATAAAAACTAAGGCATGCATTTCGGCGACCTGGTCACAGTGCAAACGCCACGAGCCGGGACATTTAGACGTCTGGTTCAGTCCACTCAGGTGATGGTGCACTGGATTTTATATGCTTAGCTTCAAGGACTCGGGTGCAGGACAGCAGGCTACTTTGAGCAGCGCCGTGATATCACCGTATTGACGGCTTCAACTCACGCAAATACTATTTTCATCTGGTGGCCAACTGCCTGCGCGGTGCATGGATGACTAGAAGATATTAAGATGGTACCGGTACTCGAACAGCCCGCAATGGCAGCGGTGACCCCCACTTCAAAAAGCAAGGCGAGCACCTTCTGCGAGTGGATTTAGACGTGGGGCGTCTTGCAGGCGCCACGGGGGTGATCTATGTTGCTGGCGGCGGAGGCGATATTCAGCTCTGGATTTCGAGAGACACGGCGGGAGACATACCGGTAAGCTGATAGATCGATTATCCTATGCTAGGCAGCAAGGATGGTGAGTCTGGGCCCAATGAATACCATACCCGCTGCACAGTAATATCGGGACGATAATACGCTGGCACCCGAAAAGTATTAGGGTATTATTGCCCAGGGGTCCATTGTTGCTGCAGCGCAAACCAGAATCCCAAGCAGCTGACAATGGAATCTTTGGCGGACGAAAATTAGGGACAAGACGGCCAGTCTATTACTCGTTACATGAGCATCACACTCCTCAGGGCACGAGCAACTTGCTGGAGCTTTGGAGAGTGGTCGAGTAAAGCTGGTTTGTAAGAAGAGGGGGTGTAAAACACAATCAGTTTTGTTTGGAGCCTGCTATTGAAGCGAGAACATACAGACCCTATCATTAGTTTGTGGGAGAGCTGCAGCCAATCAGTGATTTTTTTCTGACCATTCGCGGGTCAACAACATGATTTCAACCAATCAACTCTTCGTAGGGTTATAGTTATTCTATTCCGACATATCTACGGAATCGTTCGGAATTTGGTTTTATTAAACTGTAATATAGTATACAATATCCAAGTGGTAGGAGCTATTACAAAGTGCTTGATAAAGTCTGGAGCAATCCAGCTGATGCTATTCCCAAGTTGGCTGCCGTGCGGGAAAGCTGCCAAGCAGTACACAGAGAAATATGTCTATACCAGACCAGTATTAACATCACCATGTGAAAATAAACGACGAACAACCAGAGTATATCATAAAACATCGTATTTGTTAACATATCGCCCTTGCACTGCCGCCGCACAAACCCTCTCCCCTACAACAGGGACGGCTCATCGCTGAGAGCGGAAATGGCTGGGGTGTCTTCATAATCCCGCGCAGCGCCAGCTTTTGTCTCATCCTCCGCTCTGTCTCCGCGATGTCAACGTCACCGCCGAGATTCATCCTTCGCTGCGACTTCTTCCACTCGAAGATCATGGGATCCTTTTCCTGCTTGAACGACCGGATTTGACAACTCACCCACGGTCTCCTTCCCAACTCGCTGACGTAGATTACCTTGACTATGTCGAACTTCTTGTACACCACCACCTTGTTGACCGCGACAACCCGTCCATAGTGGTGGAGACCTCGAACACGGCCTGGTCGTCGGTGTCTGGGAGCTTTTCGAGCAGCATGCGGGACCCGACATCATCATCGGAGTCGACCACACCGTTGGCCTCCTTGATATCCTCGAGTACCTCGGCGCTCTCCGCGATCTCCATCCGTGCGGCCATCCAGGAATTCGAAAGTCACATGTCCAGCGTCCTCGAGGGCCACCTGGTCCGTCAGCATAATCCAGGGCAGCCGAAGATAGCATGGCCAAAAAAATAATGGCCCATCACATCATAAATAAATTTATTGTGGACTGAAGACCTAGCACATATCATAATTTATGCAGCGAATCTACCCAATATCACAATTTATGAGTACAATTTAAACCTTACTATATATCATAATTGTTTAGGTGGAATCCTACTATCATCGCTTTTACCTTAAAAATTAATTGGCCTTTCAAAACCAACCGTTGTAATGGCTGGTGGCAGTCTCCAAGTGCGTTCAAATGCCTGTTGTTGTCATTGTTCATTTTGCAGAACCCCCAGTAGCCAACACCCCAGCAACTCAAGCTGTTGAGCGCTGCTACCAGAGCGCCGTCTCCAGACGACACTGCGGTGCAAGAGACTGCCGATCTCGCCGCCGATGCCGGCGCCACGAGCAACGCCGGTGCAAACGCCAATCTCGGCAACGAGCTCCGAGACAAGAGCCCCCAGAGAATGACCAAGCGAGGAGCATGCTTCGGCGGCAGCGAGGCAGGAGACAGCGACGGCAGCGGACGAGAGGCACGCAGCGGCAGCCAGGAGTGGCTGCCGGCGTGCTGCAGCAACAGCTATTGGGGGAGCAGCGCAGGATCCAGTGCGGGAGCTGCTGCTCCACGCCCATCGGTAGTAGTAAGAGGAGTCTGGCGGAGCTGTAGGAACTCTAACGCTAATGTCACTTCGCAATTTCATTTCAAGAGCTCAAACTGCTATAAAGAATGCTTTAGCAAGACCTACCGACCATGGCACGCGATGACGGACTCGACGTCGATGGCGACGTCGAGATGACGGTGGCTCCACCGGTGTTCGAGTTCATCAAGGCACCGAAGCTGACCAAGTGGAGCCAGCCTTCTCTCGTCGTGTTTCTGCGTGACCGTCGGCAGTATGAAGGCAAGATCTGGGAGCGCTGTGTGGCAACTGGCGAAGCGCACGAGAATGTGCTTGTAACCATCAAAAGCTCGATCGAACCGAAGATTTTAGAGCATCTCGCGCATTATGTCTTCAAGACCGAGGTGTTCGCCCTGACAGAAGAGGCTCTGCGCGCGGAGATTGAACGTAAAGCAGGCAGCATCATGAACGATCATGTACCGGACGTCTAGACGATGTTCGCCGACCGGCTGGCCATGGACACGTCCGAGAAGGATGTTCACACCCGGGTAGCCAACTACTTCATCGCGTTTGACAAGCTGGTGGAGGACAACGGATTGGCTACCTGGGTGGGCCGTGGCAGTGTGACTGATGCCGCAGGCCAGCAGCGTATGAAGATGCGCTGTAAGTTGCTGATAGTCAACCATGCTCCAGCCGTGCTCAAGGTTGATATTCAGCGCTTGGCGTCGGTGACTCATCGACATGTTAAGCAGGACGATATCGCTCTCAACGAGCAGATTGTGAAGCGGGCGTCGCTGCAGCAACACTACCACCAGATGCAGTCGGATGTTAAGAGGTCCGGCTCGGAGAAGTCCAAGGCCGCGGGCCTGGAGACTAAGAATAAGGGCGCTGGCACCAAGGAACAGACGAAAAAGAGTGCCAGCAAGGAAAAGA
>KE459798.1:1382-11686 GCA_000439335.1 Phytophthora x alni | reverse complement strand
GCTGCAGGCAGAGGCCAGCGACGCCACGGCGCAACTGGACGTGGATCTGAGCAGCTTCCCGGCCATCTCGGCGGTGGACCAGGCCGCGTACGACGCCGGCGACACCAGCAGCAGCCAGTCGCGCGTCGGCGCGGACGGCACCGCCGGCAGCACGATCAGCAGTTCGACAGCGGTGGCAACTGCAACGTGGTCGCTGGCTGCAGCTGCGATCGTGCTCGCGTTGGCCATTTATTGATGAGAGCAGCGAGGTGGATGGTATATAGTATATACCACCCACTAACTATATAGTAAGCTACATGTAATGCAGCGAGATTCGTAGAGAGCTCTGCATAGAGCGCAGCGGTCAATCGCTGGTGTACAGTGGCATCAAGACATGCGGAAGTTGAAGTGCGATGTGGGGGCAATTTTTTGCTGTCCGTGGGAACTCACACAGTGTCAGTTGACGGACGTATCTTCCGGGCGTCCCGTGATCACTCTGCAGCACCCGACCGGCTGGATTTTCGCGCATACGAAGGGGAAGACAACTGCTAGACGTGCGCTAAGCAATCTGCTGCTGCGACCGACTCCATTTTGATGAGACTCAAACGGGGCTTCTTTTCGTTGATAAGTTACGCGCTCGACACTATGGGAGGAGTGTGGAGGTCTGTCGCCTGCTGCAGCGGCGTTGGTGGAGGTGTCAGCGCCGTGTTCTACCGGACGCTGTTGTAATCTACTGATACTACTAAATCTTGCACGACACGTCGTCACACATTGATCACCACGTCCCCATTGCTGCTGCAGCTGCTGGCGACCGCGTCCGCGCCACTCAGTACCTCGATCAGAAAGTCGAGACACGAGTCGTCAAAGTCCGACACGTCCATGGCGGCGTCACTGTCGCTGTCGGTGGCCGACGCCGTGCTGGCGCTCGGGCAGGGGCTGCCAGGCGACAAGCTCTGCTGCAGCTCCTCCCCGAAGGTCGAAGCTTGCTGCGGCTGCTCGGCCGCCTCCATGGCCAGCAGCGAGACACTGATCTTGGAGGGCGACGACAGCGGCGCGCGCAGGCGGCTGGCGAGCGCCGGGTCCACGCGGCCGCTCGGGTCCTTCTTGGTGTTGGCGAGCTGGCAGAGCTGCACCATGTCCTCGTCGAGCCTGTGCTCGGGGCGCACGAGCTTCTTGCGGTCCTTGCGCAGCCCGCGCAGGCGGCGCCCCACCTTCTCGTAGTACTTTTGCGCGTGCGTCTGCACTTGGCGCGGTGAGCGCGTGCCCACGTAGTTCGCGATCTTCTTCCACGGCCCATGCGGGTAGAGCTTGAGGCCGTCCAGGAAGCGGTCGTGCTCCTCGCCCGACCAAAGGCCTCTCTCGATGCTGTGTGTGCTGGCGGGTCTCAACATGACTATAATAACCTGTTGCTGGGGTGCGCGTGCGTGCTGCGAGGTAAATTCCGAACTGGAGTGGACCGCCGCTGGCGCGGGGTCTCTATTGCAGTTGACTGCAACGGGGAGTTCGAGTGGTACGTCTGTCTGCTGCTTGATGCTGGTACATCTACAGGATCTCCCGCTTATGCCCCTACCGGTATGCTGGTGTTTAGTCGGGGAGGCTGGTGCTTTTGTGTCGAACTCCGCACCGAGGGGATCCATCAAGGCGGCGAGAATCCAAGCGGGGACGAGAGTCATACGCCGCGGTGCTTCTTGGACAAGGGGTCGCTGTCAAAGCAACAGCATTCATCACTGAGGTGATGCGGGTTCATCATTATTCGTTTACTGACTCGACGCGTTTGTCGCGTAGACCCGCTTCAACGCGCAGCGGATCTGCAATCGCCCCGCAACTACCACCTGTGCAATGTGAGCTCGCCGCAAACATTGCGTATCACTTCGTGCTACATGTACTAAATAGCCTCCCGCACACACACTCGTGTGAGGCGAAGATGCACGATATCAAGGCCTGCCCAGCCAGCAGTCTGTCCAAGACGCGCAGTCCATTGTTTGGTGTGCCAGGCAGGCACCGTTTCGCTTTTTGCTGTGCGAGGATCACCGCGAGGATCACCGGTCTTGATGGGTACAGTACGCGGCTGAGGCGATCACGGTTGGATTTTTCACCGGTTGCGGCGCCTTGGCGCACAGACGGACCCGCTCACTCAGTGAGTCACTGAGCAGCTGCTCAGCGATGACACGAACGCTATTTCGTGCTCACCTCACCTCGACCGCACCGGCATAAGCGGGCGCAGGGCCACCGTGGCGTACCTGGGGCCCAGGCTGGGCTGGGCTGGGCGACACCAGTATCGGCCTCCGCTTAGCGGAATCCGCCACTACATGCACATAACAAGTTATATCACCAGTGGCCGCCTCCGATGCGGAAATGCCTTCCACAGGGGGGAGAATCCTGCATGACCAGAGTGGTCGTCATCACTGAGCAGTTGACCTGTCGTACACTTCGTTTCGCTGTCCACCAACGGCATTACGCACCCACGTAATTGACATAAGTAGTGGCTTGCTTACTTGGCGACTGCAAGTTTGGAAGACAAGACAATGGTGACGAATAGTGGGGGGGAGGTACACTACGAGAAGATCGATTGAAAGCAGGGTCGGTCGGCCCAGCAGCCCCACGTTTCACGGTACAGTGTACCTCTATCTATTCGCTCCCGTAATCAAAAACCGTACTAATCAAAAATGAAGCCATCTAAATCATTGCGTTGGACTCGGCGGCTGGTCGTGGCTGCTGGCTGTTGTTGGTGGCTACGGCGTCCGTATGGCAGCGCGTCAGGAACTTCTCGAGTGAGAGAAGCACGGGCACCGACGCGCTCTGGTCATGAGCGACCTTGATGACGTAGTTGATGCTGTCCTTCCCCAGCAACCGCTGCTGCAGCGCGTGTTGAAGCTTGCTGAAGATCTTCTGGTGCCAAACGGGCAGCGCCAGCGGCGGCGTGACCGCTGTTTCTGACCCCGAGCCGGACCAGAAGAACTCCACCACGGCGCGACTGCAGTGAGACAGCAACTCCCACTGATCGAAGGGCAGTCGGTTCGTTTGCGAGAAAAGCCGAAGACGGCGGCACTGCACGCGAGAAAGCTCGCCGCTCTTCAGCCCTTGCAGAATGTCGGTGAGCAGCGCCATGGGGTCTACGGGCCGAATCAGTTGTCGAGCGCAGACCGCCACGATCTCTCCTGCGCGTGTGTAGATGGCTGTGATCTGCTCAAACAGCTCGGGCGGAGGGTGTCGGTGTTGGTGTGCATGCTCACCTCCATCACGAGTGGCTGGTCGTTCTCGCTTTCTCGTCACCATCTTACTCAGCGAGCGTATGCCCTCGCCTTCTTGAGGTGTCATGACGATGGCTAGCTGCCAGCTCTCAGGGTTCAGAAGCACCTTCATGTTCTCCACCATCAAGCGAGACACCTGTCGGGTGAGTATCTGCAGCATGCGTCGAGGTCGCTCAGGCTTCTTGAGCACGCCAATGTCGTGTAAGAATTCCTCGTCTTCCTCCGACGGCCGCCAAATGCGTAGCACGTGTACGCCCCAGAGTGCATCGCTGAAGGCTGACGGCACCGTGACCAACTCGTACCACGCGCGTGACGCCAAGCTCAACCGATGAAGCGCTCGAACTGGGAGGAACTCTTGCAACCGCAAGAGATTGCCACGACCATAGTCGATCACGCGCGAACCACCGAGTTTGTATGAGCGATTGCTAGGTGGCAAGGCACCAAAACAACTCGAGAAGGTTTCTTGGCGGGCTTGAAAAAGGTCTGGGTCCAGCTTATACCGGGACTGCTGATACACCTTGGATTGCTTTGGCCCAGCCAGCTGCGCCGAGTTGCTGAGCATGAGTTCCGGCGGGGCAGGTTTGGCGTTTGGCGAGCGATTCATGAGGTCACTTGTAGTGCCAGCACTCCGGTACGAGTTAATCGCAAGTGAAGTCGCTGACGGGCACATCGTGAACGTGCCAGGAGCATTCGCGCCATCAAAAGCCTGGCGACCTCCATGAATCGTGTGTGAATTGTCCTCTGCATACTCTTGCCGCGGAGACGCCGACGGCAAAGCTGTCGCCTCACGTCTAGGAGCTGCGATGTGAAGAAAGTCAAAGGTGTTGGGGTCCTCCTGCGATGCGTCCGGTCTGGACGATCGTCGGGCGAATGTATTGAACTTCCGCAAGCGCTTCGCTCTATGCGGAGGAGCGGAACTGTCATCCCCATCCGCACTGACCCCGAGTCGATTAGCGGTGATACCGTCACCGCGCGAAATCGGATCTGCATCTGGTTGGTCACTCGTTAAAGATGACATGGAAGCGAGCCCCGTAGCCACACGAGAGGGTCGAGTGCGCTTGGTCTTGTCTTCTATCGGGATACGTGAAGAACCAAAAGTAACTTGGACGCGAGCACTGAGAGATGGCGAGATGCGGATGTCACTGGACTCGATACTTTCCTGGCAGGACTTTGAGCAGTAAGTCCGTGCGACGAGTGAAGCACGCATCGAGGACGAAACCACAGGCTGACTCGAGTCGACGTTCGAGGCTCCTGCTGCTGACCGCTTGACGTGTGGACGGAAGAACCGGGTTTTGCAGTTCCAGCAGGTCGCCATGGGGATGCTATTAGACGACGTTGGCTTTCGTAGCGGGAAGGGAGGCTTCGAACCAGTTGGGGGCTTCGAACCGTGAGGCTGCTGTACGTGGCTGGGGTTGTTGATGCCTGGCACTCGAGGCGAGATCAATGGGAACACGAGAGCTGCACCTGCTGCGCTCATCACTGCAGACGGCAAAGGCCGGCGGTCACTTGCGTCAACCGATGCGTCCAGCGAGCGAGCGGAGTCGGGCATTGATCTGCTGGTAGCGACAGCCTTTTCAAGCCGGCGTTGGTGCTTCTTGAGCTTCACGTACTCGTTCTGGAAAGCCTTCCAAGTGGGGTCATTTGCTGATGTATCTACGCCCTCAAAGAGCTTGCGAAGCTTGGGTGCGGGAGTGTCGAGCAACACTTTGCCTGTTATTTGCTCGTACACCACCACCTGCGCAAAGCTCCCGAGTTGCTTGGATTTAAGATACTGCGCGAGCTCCAACGCGTCCCAGTAGCCCGGCATAATCGTCACAGCGTCGTCAACGTCTTCACTTCTCGTGTTATTCGCACTGACCGTCGACTCTTTGTCCTTATCACGCAGTGGCGCTGCCCCCTTCCACTTCGTGCCGCGCTTTCCAGTGCGTGAACTCCGTCGCCAGGCCTCTTTCTCCACCTCCACCACCACTTTCACATTCGCAAGTCGGTCTTCCATTTGCGCGATCTCATTCTCCAGCTCTTCCGTCGTAGCTGACATGGTCTACAGCCCACGCAGTCGAATTCACCTGCTTCAGCCCCCCCAACATGCACAAAAACTCCCTCGGCTCCACAGGCACCGGTCTCTATTTATACGAACCTTTTGAGTCACGAAAGACAAGCGTGAGGAGGATTATTTTTGCGGGAACGGCAGGTGCAGTGCTCGATATAGGAACGCAATTTCCATCGCACTCTCCTCCAGCTGCTCCAGTCGACCCCCGCCACCAAAGTGACCATCGTCTTCACCCATTTTCAACAGAACGAGACGCTTATCACGCTTCGGTAGCGACGCCTGAACTTTGCGCATCTTGTACACCCACTTGGCAGGCTCCCAGAACTGCACACGCTGGTCATTCAGACTGCCGGTGACGAACATTGCAGGGTACACCTGGTTCTCTCGCACATTTTCGCACGGCGCGTACGATTGGATGTACTCGTGAGCCTTCGGTCCGCTGGGATCGCCCCATTCGTCGTACTCGTGGACTGTCAGTGGCAAGGTCGGGTCTTGCATGGTGGCCAAGATGTCTACGAAAGGCACCTTCATAACCAGAGCCTGGTACAGATGCGGATACTCGTTGGCCACGTATCCCATGATGAGTCCACCAGCACTCACCCCCTTCCCAGCAAGGCGCTTCGGGTTCGTGAAGCCTGCGTCGAGCAGGTGGTAAGTACATGACACGTAGTCGTCGAAGGTGTGGCGCTTCTGCATGGCCTTGCCAGCCTGGTACCATTGCAAGCCCAGCTCACCGCCTCCACGCACATGGGCAAGCGCAATCACCCAGCCGCGCTCCAGCAAACTTAAATGCTCGAGCTCGAAGTCAGCCTCTAGGTTGGTGCCGTACGCTCCGTATCCGATCAGCAGCGTCGGGTTCTGTCCGTTCAACGTGATATCACGACGGTGGATGAGAGTCATCGGAATCTTCACGCCGAGGCTGCTCATGCTGGGCACATAACACCGTTGGCAAGTGTACAGCGCGGGGTCAAACGTCGATTGATTGAGCTCCTGGCCAGCGTCCCGCTTGCGCTCGGGCTTTATGGACCTGTCCGTGAGCCCCGTTTCCTTGAGGACGTGCAGCTTCCTGTTCTTCATATCGTAGTCGAACACGATCTCAGGAATCAATGGAGTGGACACTTGGAATCGGACACGATGAGCAACGTAGTCGCGGTTAACTCCAGGCGACACGCGGCAGATTTCGAGCTCTTTGGGCAGCGGAATGTAATGCGCATCGCTGTCAGCGTCACTCTGCCCATCCAGACTGCAGACGCGAAGCCGCGGTACACTGTTCACTCGCTCGTACAACACAAGATACTTCTCGAACAGATCCACATCCTCGATCTTCACGTCCTCGTGCTCAGGAACAAGAGTTTCCCACCGCCCAACTGAGGACGACGTCGACTCCGACGCTTGTGCGGTCCACGTGGATGTTGCGATCTTGTAGTTGAGCGCCCCGTCCGCATTCGTGACGATGAAGAACTGCCCAGCAGCGTGGTCCGCGAAGTACAGCGTGCCAGCCTCGCGCGGACGCAGCAGCTGGGGCCGAGCGTCGATATCCTGGCCATCCAGAGCGTGGATCTCGGACATGTTCTTGGAGTTGCAGTTGATCAGCACGAACCGCGCGTCCTTGGTCTGCGCCACATCCACGAAGAAGGCCTCGTCCTGCTCCTCGTAGATCTATCATACAGGTAGGTGCAACAAGTGTAGCCATGTTAGTCCCATCCCCCTTCTTATTCGTCATTTCTGAACTTCCCACTTCAAGTCTGAAGCAGAAACTGAAGCGATCACGTCACGTACCAGTTCTTGCGCATGAGTCATCAGGTTGTACCTGTACACTGCATAGGGCCGTCCATGGCCGTCCACTTTCGTGTAGTAGAAGACCCTCGTCGGCGCCGCTGCCGAGCTCCACTCGACGTTTTTGATGCCTGTGACGTCCTCCAGAGGCTGCAACTTGCCCGTCTTCAGGTCCCTCAGCACCGCTCGACACTGCTCGTGGTCGTTCTCCATGACCAGCAGCAACTGCGTCGCGTCGGGCGAGATCTTCATGCCGGCGACGAACTGGAAGCCGTGGTTAAGTGAAGGCTCCACGTTCTGGTTTAGCACCACCTCGTCGTCGGTCGTTGAAGTTGCCGCTGTAGTTGCAGTTGCAGTTGCCTCTGATTCCGCGGAAATCTGGCGACGCCGGCGGTAGTACACGGGGAAGTTCTCACCCGGCGCCTGTCGCATGAAGTACTCGAAGTCGCCGACGCACTCGGGGACGCTGAAGTCCTCGCGCAGCAGGCGGTTCCGCAGTTCCACGTGGAAGGCGCGCTCCACCTTGCGGAACTTGGGCTTTGAGAGCTGGTTCGCCAGGTAGTTGCGCTCCAGCTGCGGCAACAGGCAAAACATGCAAAAAAAAGAATGCAACATGAAAAGAATGGTTAGAGAATTGCACGTCTGCAACAGGCAAAAGAAATCTCTAAACCTTGAGAAACTGTTGCAGTCGCGGGTTGGCTGGGTCTTTGAGCCACTCCCAGGACGAGTCTGCGGCGGCGAAGCATCCGAGCTGTTGCCTGGTCACTGCAGAGCCGTGCAGACGCCGGAGAGCAGGTCGACCCCGTGACGACCGTCGTGCAGCGGCGCCCAGCAACATCATGGCTCGTAGCCGCTCGAAATGTGTCGGAGCATTTGGCGCAGAATTGGTCGGACTATTTCACGAAACTGGGTAGCGCTTTATTTCGTTTTTGGTCCCGCATCTGATTTTTTTGTCTGTTTCGGGGTGACCGCTTCGACTAGCTCGCCATGTGGCGTTCCGGCTGGCTGGCGAATTCAGCCTCCAGCTGCAGCCGCTTATGCGTGGTGGAAAGCCCCCGTGCAGGCGATAAACACCTTCGACGGCGCCGCGAAGAACGGGAAAATCCATGCGTCAAGGTGTCGCGGTCGTCGCAAAATGTGTGCATTACACCAGTGAAGCCATTTTGGAATGCGTTTAAGCGCTGTGATTGGCCGGTCGAGCGCATCTTTTTGCCCTATCCTGCTGAAGGGGAGCAAAAGAAAAGGAGCGTCGAGCACACGACGTTGCTGGCAAGGGCAGAGGCGTCAGTCACAGGCCGACGCGGCGTCGAAAAGACAGCAAGCGAGCGAGCGAGCACCATTTAGACACACACCCATGGAGGGAATCAAGGTGCATATTGCCTGTAGGCTAGTGTTAACACTAGCTTATCCGCCCTGTCGCTTTAAGCTAACCTTAACCTGTTGCCGTTTAGGTGTACACGCCGGACCCGGAGCATGTGTGGCTGCCCGGCGTCATATGCGGCACCGCGGGCGACGGCAAGCAGCTCACCGTGCGGCTGGACGAAGTGGTGGGGCCGCGCGACGCGGCGGCGCTGGAGCGCATCGAGTCGGAGCGCGAGCTTAAGGCGCTGGCCGGCGCGCAGCGGGCCGTGGACCTGACAGACGCCGCCGTGTTGGAGGCGCTGAACGCCAAGAACACGTCGGTGGAGTCGGGGGACAACAAGCCGTCGCTGCCGTTGCAGAACACGAGCGATGGCGCCAACGGGTTCGAGGACATGATCCTCATCGACCATTTGCACGAGGCCTCCATTCTCTATAACCTGCGGCGGAGGTTCTTCCGCCAATTGCCATGTACGTTTGAGCAAACAAATTCTCTAACCCAGGTTAGAGAAAAGATGTCACGTGAGACTGCCAATATTATTGTCACATGTATTTAATTTAATATTCGTCATGCAATAATTGTCCAGACACGTACACGGGCCGTATCTGCATCGCCGTGAACCCTTACCAATGGCTAGACCTGTACTCCAAGCCCACAATGGACAAGTTTAGTGACGGCAAACGTGAGAACAAGCCTCCGCACGTGTACGCCGTGTCCATGGAGGCTTTTTTCAACATGCGACAGAAGCAGGAGAACCAGAGCATCCTCGTCTCAGGCGAGTCAGGCGCCGGCAAGACGGAGACGACCAAGATCGTCATGAGCCACTTGGCGGCGCTGGCCACGAACGCCAACTCGAAGGTCATCCAGCAGATCATCCAGGCCAACCCCTTGCTCGAGTCCTTCGGCAACGCCAAAACGGTTCGCAACGACAACTCGAGTCGCTTCGGCAAGTTCACGGAGCTGCAGTTCACCATCGAGGGCCAACTCATCGGCGCGCGCTCGCGCACGTATCTGCTGGAGAAGAGCCGCGTSACGACGCAGGCGCAGGGCGAGCGCAACTTCCACATCTTCTACCAGTTGTTGGCGCAACGCGCGCAGTTCCCGGAGCTGGAACTGGACACGCTCGACGAGTTCAGGTACGTGTCCACTCGGGCGGACGCCCCCGGCGGGGACGAGGAGGGGGATTTGAGTCGCACCAGACAGGCGCTCGAGGTCGTGGGCATCGCGCAGCCGCTGCAGCAGGAGATCATGCAGGTGCTGGCCGCCGTGCTGCACCTCGGAGAGACCGACTTCACCACGCGCGACGGAGACGTCGACGCCTCGCAGCTCGTGGACACGAAGCACTTCGCCGTGGCCTGTCGCCTGCTCGGCGTTGAAGTGGACGCGCTCGAGCGCGCCGTGTGCAACCGCAACGTGTTCGTGGGTCGAGAGGTGATTCTGAAGCCCATGACGCAGGACCAGGCCACCGACTGCCGCGACGCGCTGGCCAAGAGCCTCTACTCGAAGCTGTTTCTGTGGCTCGTGGAGCAGATCAACGAGACCATCGGCGTGAAAACCAAGAGCGCCGGCTCGTTCATCGGCATCCTCGACATCTTCGGCTTCGAGCACTTCGAGACCAACTCGTTCGAGCAGTTCTGCATCAACTACGCCAACGAGAAGCTGCAGCAGAAGTTCGTGCAGGACGTGCTCAAGACGGTGCAGATCGAGTACGAGGAGGAGAACATCACGTGGTCGCACATCACGTTCGCTGACAACCAGGACGTGCTCAACCTCATCGAAGGCCGCCTCGGCGTCATCAGCTTCTTGAACGAGGAATCGCTGCTCGCCACGGGCACGGACGCGTCGTTCGCGAGCAAGTTGGGCGCGGTCATGGAGAACAACCCGCTGC
>KE459548.1:7712-19532 GCA_000439335.1 Phytophthora x alni | reverse complement strand
AAGACGACAGCCGATTGGTACAAATATATTTTTTACCAATCAATTTGGTTTTCGGCGACTACACTGCTGAAAATAAATACGGGGTTTTTAACCCAAAAGAAGACAGGGAAGCAGCCCGAATTTGCGCGTGGGAGTGGGCGTGATGGAATCCTTAGGCGGAAACGATTCAATCGACCCAAAAATTTTTTTTTCGATTCGGTGTTACTTTGAGGAGATAATTTTTTCAGGAGGTTGGTCACCCCGTCGATATGAAATGCTATGAGGGCTGGGGCACTTAATCGAAAGAGCAGACGCTCTTCATTACGATGGTGTGCTCAAATCGCGAAACGTACTTAGGTTCATTAGAATCGGAGTGTTTGACGGGGTCTCATATTCTTGTTCAATCGATAGTCGTCCTCTGTTTGTCTGCGTATAGGCTTAGCTAATGTCGGTTATGAAGTCTGTGAGCGTCGTGCAAATTCCGACAGTGTAGTCTACAAAGGCGTATCCAGCAGGAACTTGGGTCCATCAGTACCTTCACGAGAAGCCAGAAAAGCACTACCACAAAGTGCATGTAGTGAGTTGCACTCAATGTTCATATGCAAGGTGCCATCTCTCAAAATCAATATTTAAACAGCATATTAAAATAGGTAGGAAGATGCTGGGAAGCAGAGCTAGTCTGCATTACACGACGGCTTGCTCGACAATTCGGTCGAAGTCTTAGTCGGCGTCTACAATTCATCCTATTAACGAAAGCTGTTGTAGCTCATCCACCAACGAAGTCGCGCAAGGCACTCGTCGTCCAGCTGCTGGCTGCACTTCTTGTACTCATTTGCGGTCGTCTCCGGGCTTACTCCTCCCCCAATTGCGACGCACCCACCTGCACATTCATGCACGCCCTGGAAGCTCCAGCCTGAAATTCTTGCCCTCTCTGCACGGTGTTTAGCTGCGCCTGCATGCCCTCAAACCATAGCTGCCTCGACCCCCACTTGTACGGAAAGTTCCATGCGGCATCGGCCAGCTGGCAGACAGAGGTGGCATTCAGAGGAGCCTTCGTCAAGACAGCCTTGATGGAGGCAGCGTAGGCATCACTTCCGACGTTCAATTGCCACTAATATTGTCCCAGAGTAGAAAATGGGCTTTTCGGGGGACGATCGGACCGCAAAATGGAACACCAGAAACTGTAATGAAAGGCCCTATTCCACCTGCCTAACCAAAAGGTAAACAAACTCACAGCTAGTATCTAATAATCCCACCTGACAAATTCACAAGCCAAACCCACCTTTTTCGTTAGTGTAAATATGCAGTCCTGTTTCTTTCTAGATGCGCTTGATTTTTGGCCACGTCCGAACGATGAACCCACAATACACCTCGTTTTTGATATTTTCCTTGTCTTTTTTTTGAACGGCTGCATCTTAAAAAAAGGGGTGTGCTCGACCCCGTTCGAGTCCCCCAGAAGCATCATAGTCGCTTCTTCTTTGAAAGTCCCGCACACTTCACCCAACCCGCCTTGGTACCACGATCATTAGTCGTTTTCTTCATAGTCAAATTTTCGAGGCTTTCACACCCATTTGGTCATGTACAAAAAATAATTTAAAAAACCTTGAACATGTTTCGTCGGCATAAAAATGCGTGTGATTCCAAATTCTATCTTGTCAACATCCTCTACGAAAGCCGCGTTCACATTTTCAATATCAGCTCGGTTGACTTAACCTTGCCGTGTAGGTGCTAGAATAGACAACCAATGACGACATCTAAAGCCCTTGATGGACTTGTCCGGCGTCCTGAGCGTCACGACACCGGCCTCCGCTGCGATTCGTCCAGCTTGAAAAACAAGCATTCGAGGCGATACGAAAATACCCTGCTGTGTCAAGCTGTTAATCCATCAAATTCAGGCCCCATAATTGGTAGGACAGACAATGTACACCCATCATACATATCACCAGCGTCAACTTGTCTGAGATAAATTTCTGGATTGCTCCCAGTGACCAGCCCATCCGAATGTGGACGGTTGTTGCCGACGGCCCGGCTGTGGATCTACAAAAAGCATATGATGAACTACGATCTCTAGATCCACCTCCTCCGACAAAAGCATCAACGCCCCGCATCTTGAGATGACTACCATTGTGCCCTTTCGAGATGCCTCGACTTTTGCGGAGTCCCTCCTCCAGCGCTGAATCATGGTGCGCTTAAAGTTGTAGCGTTCCGGTGCTAGGCGTTGCCAGAAGTGTGCAATAGTGATACGCATCTTAGGCAGGGGAGCTGCTGCCCAGAAAGTGAGAACCGCCAACTTCTTCTCCACCAAAATGCTCTTGATTATGTATTTTCTGTAGTGAAGTTCTATGCTTCCAAGGCTGGGTGTGCCCACCGGGCGCGGTTTGACGCGTGCCTTCACAAACCCAAATGTTGTTGATGCCAAAGCGGGGACATCGGTCTCGCGACTAAGTTGTTGGTTTTAGACATGTGCATATCTCTAGATACGATTCGGAGTCTACAAACCAAGGTATTTGTATTGGCTTACATGATGATGCAGCTCATATGAGGGTACAGCTCACTACATGCGATTTGCGGTAATCGGCAGCGCTATACACAGTGGTATCGTATCAAGGTGAGCGTCGCTGATTGATTCGATTGTATCCGGTGTAGGCGCTTGTCGGCGTTCGCAGACAATTCCGCGGCGATTAATTGCCTCGCAACCGAGCAATGTAGCTTTGGAGATAAAAAGTCACCACCACGTGTGTGGTTGCTTGGCATCTCGGCTGGTAAGCCGCTTGGTCGCTAGATGGTCGCGTCTTCTGGTAATTATGTACAGTCATTACAGCAATTAGTCTGTATTCATAAGTAGTCTAGGACAGCGTAATTCCTGTTGTTCGAAAAACGAAGATTCATAATTAGTCTTTCATCAAAACTTCAAAATTAGTCTGTCAAAATTGGGCTCGTCTTGGCGAAGTGGTTTGGTTTCGCCTGCTGCATTCCCACGGCCCGGGTTCGACGCGGAGATTAACCGGCACAACATAGAGGCGCAAAGCGCTAGAGATGGATTTCTTTCTTTCTTTATGGGTGGATTGGTGTCATCAAATAATGAGCAGGCGGTTTGACCATTTTTTTCAATTGCTTTCGTGTTTTAGAGCCCAGTTATTTTTTTTGTCTATTTCCAAAGCAATTGGGTGCTTTTCCAGCTCATTTAAAATTGATGATCCTGTTTTCTTAGACCGAGCAGGCTGCTATTCTAGGGTTGTAGCGCGGTAGTGATTCAATTTCCGAACCAACCGATTCAATTTCCGAACCAACCGTGTGGGTTTTATAGTATTCAGCACGGATCATTCGCAATTCTCCCAGCCCCAATGACGACTATCACTACGAGTGGCTCAATTGGCAGAGGTTGTAGGAAGCGTTCACTAATGCCCCGATTGCAGCTCTCCAATGCATTTTTGAGGCACCCCGTTGGCCATGAGGAGTTTGACCAGCCGATTAGATACCCTAGTTGCTCGCCCAAAACAAGTGGTCTATCTACAGTCGCCATACACTCTGAGTCGCTCCTGGCAGAAGTAAAAAATCAGAGCCGAGCTCCGTCAGCCCATCAATTGCAGTCGCCATCTCCAATGGTTGCTGCGTTCACGCGCGTCCACCTCAAGGCTGCTACTCAACCACCATCTACGTCGCTGCATGTCGACTCCGTCAACTCGGGGGCGAAAGAAAGGCACCACAAACATCAGTAGCAGCCAACAAACCAAACGCTAAACTTGTTGTATGTTCGTTGAAACAGAGCCGGTGTTCTTTACGATCAGGCCGTCGTGCAACCATTAAGGTCGTTACCGACATCGTTCAGCAGACAAAAGTCCTATGTTGGATGATACAAACAGAGAGGGTAAGTAGCGACAAGCAGTTGTTTTCAAGGTCGTTGACAAGTTTCCGACAGGGTTTAGGTCGGCAACTTGAAGAGCAAATTTTGCCAAGGCTAATGACTGGTGGCAAAGACGAGAGAATTATCTTCAATCCAACAGAGTCAGCACTGTTGTGTCTGGCCGCAGTTAATCTTGTCGCGTTTGGGTGAACCGGAAGTGCTTGACTAGAAGAGGAAGTCGGCCTAGTGCAAGGGTAACATGGTTGTATTCCGTGCTGCTTGACGAGTTTGACCGCCTACGGAAGGCTGGATTGCAGTTCGACACGCCATCGTTACGCCAAGTAGCTCTCCGACAGCTTCATACACCCACAACCCCATTGAACTCTGCATCAATGGAATCGAAGGGTGTCCTGATCGCTTCGAGACTGAAACCATGATGGATTGAAGTATTCCAGGAGAAGCTCAGTATTCGACTGCGAGCGCACACCAAAAAACGACGGGGCAGTCCTGAAAAGCAAGCGCAGATTAAGCGTGGGGTGGTTGCACTTCTAGGCGAGCTCAAACGTGACTTAGAAAGTGGTGAACTGGACGAGTACGCCATTGAAAATGTGGATGAGACACATTTTGTCATCGACTTCGACAATGGGAAGACCCTCGTCTCCGTCGCTGAGGAACAGATCAAGTATGCTGACGTCATTTCAGGCAGTGAAGGGATCACAATGGTGGTGCGAATCTCCGGTGGTCCATGCGGCTACATTTATCCGCTAACGATGATCTTCACAAATGCAAACTGTCGTTACCCGATCCATGGAGTATCCGATGATGTTGAAGGTGTTTGTTACCGCACGGGGCCCAAAGGCTGGATGGACAAGCGCTTTTTCCGAAAGTTTTTCAGGAAAGATGGGCTGTTGCTGCTGATCCTCGTGGACGCCAGAAATCAATCTTCCTTGACAACTGTTCGAGTCGTCTAGATGAATCGGAGTGCGAAGAAGAGCTTCGGCGTATCTATCCGAGGCTGCGGCTACCGAACGCTACGGATATGTGTCAGCCGGCTTGCTCGTTTGTTTTGTCATCGCAAAAATCAAAGACATGTGGTCGCGAATGCGCAACGTTAAAAAATTGAGCTGATCGAAAACAAAGAGCGGCAAAACAAGGTAAGGAAAGATGGTCGACAAGCTGAAAAACCCGGGTAGAAAATTCTTCTTGGAGGTGGTAGCAACGGCTGTCAAGGAAGTCAATGCGAAGCACGACCACAATAGGATCAACTCCGCGCAGAAAGCTATGATGCGATGTGGCATTTCACTTAGTGTTGATGAAACTCGGCGTACGACACAGTTGTTCCCGCACTTACATGAGCTCATAAAAAGGTACCCTGAGGAGTTGGCCTGAAAATCCTCAACTACAGACACCGTGGCTGTCGACGAAAAAGAAGACAGCGATGGTGAGGCTCACAAGGAAAATGAAATGGTGCTTCCAGTGGTGATTAACGATACAGGCAACAAGATGCTAGTGTAGTCAAACTCAGAAGATGGACACTTTTTCGTTTCCTGTTCGCACTTTGTCTGAGTTTTAAATTAGTATGTGTTCAAAATTAGTCTGTACGCAGTGATGACAGACTATTTCTTGAAAGTCGATCTAAAAGCCCCTCACAAATTAGTCTACGACAGACTAATTCCTGTACTGACTGTAGTATACAGAATCGACGTTGTATGTGAATTTGACGTGACTAACTATCTATATTTTTATTCTGTATGATCCTAAATGTAGGGGATCTTCAACTAGAGGTGGTGGACGATCTGCACAATTCTCTGGATATTTATATCCAGAGTCTTAGGTGGGTTCCAGACCCCTCGTGGATCATGTATAAACACATTTTTGGATACTTTTGTAATTTTGTGATAGTTAGAAATCATTAAGATCCGTACTAAACGGACCTAATACTGAATAATTGCTGAAAACCTATGTCATCATGGGTGAATGTTGACCCATCCGGTGAAGAACGACATTCGCGCAACAAGACAACGGAGTAACACTAGAGCAACAATCAAACGACTTTGGAGTAACAATAGTGTAAAACCTGCACGTGTTTTAATGGCTAAACGGGCCCCAAAAGCGTAGTGCATTGGCGTTGTTCAGCACTGAATTTCAAAGTAAACAAGGGGGTGGGGCGAGGACGTGAGCGACCCCCGGCGGTGTGTCCAGCCTTTCTCACTCGCTGTATTTGGTCAGCTGCAGATGCTGCGGCTGCGAAGCAGGCGCAGGAGATGCCCGTGGCCAGCATAAACAACAAAAGTACAAAAAGAAGCTGACTGCTAGGTTTGTACTCCGATAGATATTATTAATAATAAATGTATACGTCCCTATATCTAATGTCGTATTTTGGCTTTCTGCCATTATGCCCATAGATTTAAGGTCCTACGTAGGAGTAGCGGTCCTACGTAAGACCTCCTAAAAATAGTCCTCTGGTCAGCAATGCTGAGCATGTCCCTTGTTACATGAGTCGAAATGTCAGATGGCTGAGCAGCAGCTCTTTCGTAGGAGTAAATGTCCAGCGAAAACTGGCCATTCGGGCCTTAATTGTTTAAAGGTACCCTTTAGACCAAAGGTGAGCCCTTACGTAGGACCTTGACATCAGTCAGATACAATGGTAAATCCTAGTCATCTGGATCGCAAATTCTACCTAGAGCCCTAACGCCTCCTGCTTATGACCTATTTTTTGGAGTCCGATTGGCCATTTGATTGGAAGTAGTAGTAAGTAAACGTGTTCTCGCGTTCATTACGCTAGTTAAGAGTCATCTGATTGAGCCTCCTGGCTAGTGTAGCGTTCGCTTACGTCGGATCGGAAAGGCACAATAATTCAAAAATCCTATCCCAGCCTTCGCGAGGCCCTAGTTATGCCGACAGCAAATAACGTTAGATATTTTTTTCTAGGGTTGTGATTGGTCAGAAAATAAATCCTCGCCCTGCATAAAAAATGCTTTAAAAAAGCACGCAGTTTGGCGCGCAATTCGTCCTAATAAGCCTGCACTCGCCTGTAGACTCTACATTGTACAGTTCGAACTGCCGATACGCCGGCTTTCCCGGGCAACGCACGGCATTAGTGGAACATGGGACCCAACAAGGTCAACAACGTATGTTGAGTCAGCATTGGGTATGTTCTTTTATTTCCTCCCAACGAAGCTATGGTATCATATTGCTAAGGAGTCGGAGGATTACCGGGTGGAGTGCGTCACGAGTGGCGCTGAAACTCAGCGTACAAAGCAGCTCGACACCCAAGGGAAAGACCCCAGCAAACCGGTGCACCGCTTGACGCCTTGCCGCAAAGCTAAAGAAGCCAAAACCGGTGAAAGCGCACGAAATACTTCATATCTGTTGCGGAGTGAGACCGCTAGCACTGACTTAGGCAGAGTAGGAAGCAATCGATGTTAGTCGACACAGACACTGGGCGGCAAAAGTCACCTTTAGGCACGGGTGTACTCTCTCTCTTTCGTTGCAAATTATCGACTGAGCCCTCTGCTCCAAACCAACTTTCTCTTCTCATACTCTTTAGTCTCACACCAACATAGTGTAGATCAGTACAATCTTCAACAGCCCCACCTACTGATCAATATTTTCACACTGTAACACTCACACGACTACTCCGTGTTACTGGGCAGTCCTTCGTGTGTTCGTATGCAGCCTTCTGAGACTGTTCCTGTCATTCTCTTCTGCTGCATTGTGCCTCCTGAACAATTGTACCTCTCAACAAACTCATATACACCTCTCTCTCATTTGCACACCTCTGTGCCTCTCACCCTCAGCAATTATTGCAATTGCATCATTTCTCAACAACCTCACTCAATTCACTCTCATCAAGTTGGGCGCTCTCATTCTCCTGGGCCTCAGCAGACCGGTCACCACCATCTGGCCGTGCGCCACCCTCATCACACAACACTCAGCTTACTGACGGCCCCACCGGACCCAAACCTCCTCTTATTCCACGATAGTCTTCTCTTTCTCAATATGCTTCATCGCCTTCTTCTTCGTTCTAATATCCGCCATATCGTTCGCTTGCATCGGACGTCAAGTTATGCTTGGCACGCTTCGGTGCTAACTCTCATCACTTAGCGGTTTCTGGCCAAGGTGTGGACAGTCATACACAAAGTGATCTTGCTCTCCACAGTGAAAGCTACGTCCGATAAAACCCTTGGCTTCCGCGATCACGTCCAAGTCCTTGTCCGGCTTCCCCGCACTCACCACTTCCACACCCTTGTCCTCTTCCATGACCACGTCCACGACCGGACCCTCGCCCACGACCTCTTCCAAACCTCGACCACCACGTTCATAGCCAACGTAGGCCTTTCCATCGTCGTCTTCCTCTTTGTTGCTCTCTTCAGTCTTCGCAGGTTTTCGGCTTTGGCGTCTATCGTACGCAACCTCCAACGCATGCTCCAACTGCTCAAAATTTGGAGGGGTACTCGGATCGTGCGGCGTGTGGCTCGCCAAGACCGTCTCCACCACGTTCTCGTACTCGGGTGGCAAAGTACCAATCAACAACGCAGGCTTCGTGTACTCATCCACAGGCTTCCCCAACAGCGCAATGCGATTCATTACTTGTGGAACTTCTCCCAAGTGCTCAACGACACTTGCGTCCGCAGCCAACCGAAGGTTTCTCAACTTGGTCATCTCGTCTGCGTACTTAAAGTACGTCTTTCCCACGAATATCTCCTTCAGTCTCTCCAAGACGCGAAACAGGGTGCTCTCATGCTTCACAGTCTTCATTATCTTGTCTGTCATCCAGTCAAACAGAATCTCCTTCGCCCTCATGATCTTCTTCAGCTCGTCCATCTTCGTGTCTTCCTTTGACTCCTCCAACTCTCTCAATTTCTCCACATCCTTCTCACAGTACCCCCATAAATCATTTCGACGCAGTTTTAGCGACACTCGCTCCATCCAGACTTCGAAGTTGTCGCCGGCAAATGGCTGGCGCATGCTCTTCCCTTCTCCCACCATCTTCTTCTTGGCTCCTTCCTTCTCCACGATGCTCATCATCAAGACTAACCCAGTGTCGGCTTCCAAATTGCGCTCTTTGGGCTCATTACATGTTGCGGAGTGAGACCGCTAGCACTGACTTAGGCAGAGTAGGAAGCAATCGATGTTAGTCGACACAGACACTAGGCGGCAAAAGCCACCTTTAGGCACGGGTGTATTCTCTCTCTTTCGTTGCAAATTATCGACTGAGCCTCTGCTCCAAACGGAACTTTATCAACAGGTCCCACAAATCCATCAGCACTTTATCAACAGGGACCACAAATCTGTCAAAGCGTTGCACTTACCACAGTACCGTAGTCTGCCGATTGCTGTCCTGCCAGCTCCAAGCTCACAACTTAGACGCAAATGTAGTGCACTATTACGAATTACGCTAGCTAGTGCCGATATGTACACGATCAGATACAAATGCATCGTGTCGCTGCGATCGTGGCTTTGACGTAGAGCTTCCTTACACCAACCTGGATTCTTCATCGAGCTGAGGCGTGGCTGTGCAGGCGGCTTGGGTGGATGTCTGTAACAGAGCAACGGGGCACGACCCAACCAGGTACCTCCCACCGACGATATCAGTCCCGGCTGGAGCCTCAGCAGCGACTCGATTTGGACACTTGGCCGCGTTGTGATGCTCAATCTTTCCGCACAAACCACACTTGTACGGCTTCCTCTTCGTGAGTTTAGCACCTCTCACTTGGCAAGCAAAATCTGCAAGTAGACCAGTAAGCTGCACGGGACTAGAAGTAGTTGAACTGGGTGAAGGCATTGCACCAGAAGCCACACCTGGTAGTTCTCCTTTACTTGGAATACGTTGCTGTCGTTTGGCATGGTCGCGAGTATCGCGAGAGAGCCGAGTCAACCCGCATTGGCGATAAATCGGCGGCGGCGCAATCGTAGCATCCCGCTCGAGATCGCTCTTAAGGGGGATATCAATTCGGACTTTTCCAAATTGAGACGCGTATTGTGTCACCATGTAGCAATCGTGAAACAAGTCTTTGATCAAATGCGTCGAGATGCCAGCGTTCGAAAGCGCTGCTAGAAGGTGGCAGCACGGTATGTGTCGCTGTTCTCGTTTCGAACACCGAGAGCACGTCGCTGAGGCAGTGTCTACACGAAATATGAGGTGCCATTTCCAGGGAGAAGAAACCGTTTTAGGCTCCACAACTTCAAACACAGACGACCAGCCTGCCAATGCTTTCACGGTGCAGGACATGACTTTGAGAACTTGCTTGTCAAATGCATCAGATGCTGTAGGAGTCAAATCAAATTTCGCCTTTTCCCACACTTGAATTTTTTTCTGCTTTCTGACAAACACTTCACTAGCCCTCTCCACAAAAGCAAGTGTGGACAGAAGCACCTCTTGGTCCCGACCGCCATTAAAAATCATCGCGTTGGTTTCTCCTTCGTTTGCTCCTGTGGTACGCACTCCAAATAATGGGACAGACACTCCATAAGCCAAAGACTCTTTCCAGTTTTTTCTGAAAAGATTGCATTTCCGTACTCGAGTGCGTGAAATTACCAAGTCGCGTCCAACTTATAGGGTGAATGCTCCGTAGATACTGAGAAACAGACTGCTGTTGTAACTTCCCGTCTTCTCCTCGTACAGAACGACTTTCAGGAAACGCTGCTGATATGTCCTCTAAAACGGACTCATACTCCGCAATGCTCGTCACCTTTTGGAGATCATTCACGTAATCTTTTACGCGCGCAATGGTAGGATCGACAACACGAAAGTGGTCCTGAACATTCAAACGTATGTGAAACGAGCAAAATTTCAAATTCACGACATATCCAAGAGCGAGTAGTTTTTTTTTTGCTCCGCGCTGCTTCCCCCGATCTGCAAATAAGGGGCGGTCATAGAAGCGAACTCCACCGATAATGCAATTTGCCAGAAACCAAACGAAATTATCAACAGTCTCTGATGGAACATATCCTACTGCAATTGGTATTGTTGTGCGATTGCCATCCATGCCGATCAAAGTAATAGAAATTCCATTGTAAAGTTCACGTTTCATATGGGCTCCATCGCATTGAACAACCGGCAACCAACCGTCTTGAGCGGCGACGACACTTCCAATAAGCAAGAAGGAACGAAAAAATCTGTCTTGGTTATCCAACTGGCAGCAGACGTGAGAGCCTGGGTTTTTATCTGCAAAACTTTTCAAGAATCCTGGAAGCAACTGATAGTCGTTGCGCACTTTCATCGCAGCTTTTGCCTGTGCGATTGCACAGTACAAGGAAGCATCGCGATTGTCCATGTTGACAACTCTCAACGAGTGGGGCGACCCTGGCCTTGGCGCTGCTGTGGCCTTCGACAATTGCGCACTGTAGACCTTTTAGGTGTTGAATCTGGCGAGACGATGGCTTCCGCTNACAAGGAAGCATCGCGATTGTCCATGTTGACGCTACTCACAACTCTCAACGAGTGGGCGACCCTGGCCTTGGCGCTGCTGTGGCCTTCGACAATTGCGCTCTGTAGACCTTTTAGGTGTTGAATCTGGCGAGTCGACGGCTTCCGCTGCCAAGCGAAGCAGGACGTATGTTTGTCGTGAAAACGACTAACAAACCACGATTCTGGAGGGATTCCAGACAGCTTAGTTGTGGCGTCTTTAGTCGCCCTGCGCCTGTCAATCCAGACATGCCACTCACACCCGACGGCCTTGCAGCCCCACATCCGCCGATTCCCAGTTTTTCCTTTCTGTTCCACGTTCTTGTTGCGGTTGAACTCGTAGTCTTTCAGGAAAAGATGAAAATCTGTAGGTGTCGCGAAGACATCGTAGAGAGCGAGGTGCTGTCGCCCATACATACGAGCAAGATTGAGCTGCTCCATGGTGGAGCCGATGCTGCTCCGCAGCTGCTGAAAGATCGCTAGTGGCTGCCGAAGGGTCTCAGTGACGGACAGCAATCGGCAGACTACGGTACTGTGGTAAGTGCAACGCTTTGACAGATTTGTGGTCCCTGTTGATAAAGTGCTG
>KE459337.1:0-10299 GCA_000439335.1 Phytophthora x alni | reverse complement strand
CGCCGACACCGCGGTATGAGGCCAAGCTCACACTACGGAACACTATCTTCATGATCATCGCATCGATTCGTTGCCAATGGGGCTCCTTAAGCGAGTTATATTCCGCAGCTACAGCTTCCCACTTAGCCCTCGAAGCTGATAGGCTTGTCGGCACCAGCTCAAATAAACGTCTCATCTCGCCGATACCGAGTTGGTGGAGCCCGGCCATTTTATCGTCTAACCGATGCACGCATACGAAGTTAGTGCATCAAATACCAATGTAGCTGGCAAGTCCAGCGTATTCTCCCGCCCATTCTCCTCCCTGCGACTTTGCCAATGATTCCAGCTGTGGAAGGTCGCAATAACGTATCCATTTGACCCTGTGAATCAGACTAGAATCATATGCATTATTTACATCGGGTCTACTTCTACGTTTGCCTGTTACCAGCTGGGTTGGCTGAGGCGGGTTGTGAGCTGGCACTGCGTGTCATTGTATATCTGTAGGTTGCAGTATTTGTTGATGTCGACAAAGATCCCAGGCGATGGAAGAAGCTCGGAATCACTTTCTAGATTCCAAATCGTGGCAGTCAAAAGCAACTCCATGGACCTACCGATTAACTTCGTATGAGTCCTTAAAAGCCCACTAGAATTGCAAATACGTTAGCAGCAGTCAAGCCGCAAAATCATTGTACACCAACGTACACTGTGCAGATTATCAAGCGTTTTAGGTGCCTGAGTATCCAGCAAGTACATGCGAACCAGCTTCCACTGTCCGTACACGCGATCCGAAATGCAGAGCAGCTTCTTCCAAAGCAAAAGCTTGGGCGTGGGTTCCTTCTTCCGAAGCACTTCCCCGAAGACATGCCGAATGCGGTGAAATATTCAAGTATACCAGCTCCACCATTCCTGAGATGTACCTTCGACATTCCCGACCACTGTCGCCCACTTATACAACTAAATTCCACCCTCTATGCAGGGAGATTACGTGTTAGGGGCGCTTAGAATGCATGCACTCTAGCCATACTACCAACACAAATGCATCTCACGCACGACGGTTCTCTAAGCTCAATGCAGCACTGTTTTTTCGGTGGGTACGTGCGCAACTCATGCACGACGTTTCGCCAAGCTCAATGGAGCTCTGCTTTTTCGGTGGACCGATGGGTGCATGCGCTACAAATGAAATCAAGCTAACAGTATATTTCATCTTTAGGAATAACGCAATACATTATGAGTTACTTGTAGCTGAGAAAAAATACCTTCATCCGCGATTGAAATTGTCGATATCTGTATTGATTCATAAGTTATATTGTACAAATACCATACCATATATCTTCTAGGAGGCCTAATCACTACGTTGATAGACTAATTTGTGTCCACTAGAAAGTATTGTAGCTTACGATGGCAATGATGTCATTGCTCACTATTTTTTCGATGGACCAATGGGTACAAGAAACGACCTACCTAGCTACAAACGAGCTGTAACCACTTGAACCGAACCAAGAGCTTAACAATGTTTCGACGGATAGTTAGATCGCCAGAGGTGCTGCCATGGTTCAGCGGACCAATAGGTACATGATTCATCAATGCGTTCTGTAGATGCAGTGTGGTTAAGATAAGATATGCAGTACCGCCCTGATAGCGAGAAAGGTACCTGGTTTGCATTAAAACCTAGAATAATGGCCACCCTCGAGTCTCTTGAGGTCTCGGGCATAAATGTATGCAAGAATCAGCGCTTATTTTCAAATTTGCCACGCACCGATTAACCGCCCCACGCATTATTGCCGCAATGAATCTTCATCAGAAGTTTGCTTCGGGCGGCATCATCATCTTCTTCGACGCTGTGGCCTTAGAGCAAGTGAACGCGTGGAAAGCTATGGTCCACCCCATCGACACCTGGTTTTGCGACATCCTCGACAACATTGAAAACGATCCAGTTCGTCTTCAGTCACCAGTGCCTAGTCAAGAGGCACGTGCCATGGCGCGCATGCTGCAGCGATTCTATAAGACTGTCATCCCTGATTCAGAAGCACATGATTTGCGCTGGGTGAAGATAACTGCTGGCGCGGGTGACCTGCTTGTGCGCCGGGAGTTTCGATCAGATCCCCTCGATGTTGCTACTATTTCTGGTGGAACGGTAGTCTCTGTGGATGACGACACATGCTTCTATGTGTATTGGTGGAACCACAACGATGCTCTCCGGTCCAACCGCAAAAAGATCAAGCTGAACAAAGATGACGAATTTGTTTATCATGACGATATGTTTTTTGCCCCCGTCGGCAATGACACTAACAACGTCCGCATTCATGCATTTCTCGACACGCCGACGTCGGACCGTCTCGAGAATCATCAGCACATCATTGCCCCAACGGTCAATGACACTGCTCGGATGGACGGTCTATTCTGCTTTGCGTGGAATTGTACGTTCCGGGGTACCGAAACCATAGCGGTTCGGCATTACCTGAATCACTTCCAAGGATTCCGCTTTTACGATGTACCCCTTACCGAGGCGTAAGCCGAGTTCCCACGCCGATCAACCTGATGACCACCTGGCGCCTTTTGATTAAAGTTTTGATTTCTGCTTGTTAGCTAGTAGTTACATGGCAATTGGGGCGCAATATATTTCTTATATCGTAATCTGCTGTCGATGGCGGCAAATCTTAGTTTTAGGAAAATGCTGCTTACGACGAGCCTTCAGTGCTAAGACCACCTCAACGTGAGATATTGGCACCGTAGAATAATATTTTCTCATTTTATACATGGATTTATCCAAGTGGAACAACTTACGACTTCAGGTAAGTAATAGGGTAAACGTTCGTCTCGAAAAGTACCATCGAGACTACTTGAAGAGACAAGAGCAACGCAAGAAGGTAAACAAACAGGCAAACACTACTGTAGTATTACTTTGGCGAAGCATTTTGGGCGCCCTGCAACCGGAGAGAGGACGAGGTTTGTGGTGATGGCTCTGAGGTAACAGCGGTCGGCAACTGGCTCTGTGGGTCGCATCTAGCATGCGCCCATCGCAGCGGTGAATAAGAACTACCTACCCTACTTCGCTAGATACATTTCGGAAACGCTGAGTGGAATAAGCTAATTCGCTTGGATATTGAAGCCTTGACAGCGTAGCGAAGGGGTGATCTGATGGTGATGATAAAGAAGGGGTGCCTGTATTTTGCGGTGACGACTGATATTTAGATAAACGAAGCCGCAAAAATCTATGTATCGCTCACTTTGCACCATCTGTACTCTCATTTTCGCCTGTATAATTGGACGCTGGAGGTAACAGTCATTCCTGATCGCCATAGAGGCAAGGCGAACGCGGACGTTCTACCCCAGAATTTTGTGCCGTGGGGGCTCAACCCAAGCAAATTGGGTTCGCAATGATGCGGCTAACGCAGTTTAGCCTGTGCGACTATCGATGTTTATCACCTGTCATGCATCGCTAATTCGCTTCATCCTGTTATCGCTGGGGCATTTTGAAGCATGGGAGCAGTCTGAAGAAGACTTCTGTAGCCGCCGTACAAACCGCTCCTACATAATTAGTACCGCAATGCTCTCCGGGAACCTCTACATCTGAAGCTAATAAAGCTGAACCGGGGTAGCAGGATCGGGCCATAGAAACGCTGGTATAATTCTTGGGTCATTAGAAATCGATGGAGCGGATATGCGCACTCGACGACGTTCAAAATCTCGCTTAGCGCTTTCGTGGTCTAGGACCTTTTTAACGCTAAAGGCCACAAACAGGCTTCATCAAGTTCTGTTGAGTGTATTTGTCGAAGAAGGTGTTGGTGCAGCCACTCAGTAGCCCTACGCGCTGAATCAGCGCACGCGACGTGCTCACGCGAATAGTGCAGCCGGAAAAGTCCCTGGAGGTTTTCTTTCGCTTTTCGCGCTCCGTTGAAGGGAATGCAACGGTCGATGAAATGCCGGCGTTGTTGAACCGGATGCGAAGACTGGTTCACGGCCAAATAGCTCCGCTCGGAACTTGAACTTATTGAGGCGACCTCGGAACTGCTTGGTGGGTAGGACTAGCCTACGCTTGTGTTGAAGTTTTCTTGTCTTCGTCAAACCAAGAAGGCGCTGGGGAAGAGGAAGTGGATTGGTGTGTCTTGTGTTGCGACGTCAATTTCTTCTGAGCGAGTTTTCTCATCTTCCGCAAACCCAATCACGGCTAATGCCAGTTTGATCACGTTCGACTGTACGCAATTTGCTTTTTATTCACAACAACAACTTTCGGTCGTAAGCTGTTCCGACCTCCCCGATAAGCGGTAAGGACATGGCATAGCATAGCTAAGACCCAGGCTAAACCCGGACGGCTGCTGGAGCGGCTTCGACGGCCACGATGCCACAGCAGCGGCGCCGATCGTTATCAATATGGCGTCCAGGAGCAAATTGCGCCAATAGGTGGCGGCCATGCTGAGGCGTAGGTCGCGCGACCGATACGCGCGGACAACTGGCCGCTAGGTGGTGACGTACAATATGCGATCACCACTGTAGTAGAAGCGTCGCGGATTCCCTTGTGCGTGCTCGTGTACGATGGAGGGGAGATGAGACCAAGTTGGGAGCTTGAAGAGATCGGGGAAAGGGTCGCTGCGCTAGCGATGATGGGGTCTTGAAAGGGTGCGAAGCGTTTCCGGAGATAGTTAGAGCTGCGGGGACGGCACCAAAACCCAGGCAAATGAAGATCGGTAGCAGATCGAGTTATCAGGAAGGCTGTGAGCGATGCATGTCTTGAAGCAGTGATCCGTCGCAGTAGGTGCAGAAGCAGGCGGCGGACGATGCAGGGTCGTCGTGAACATTAATAGAGACCCATCATGAATTGAACGTGGATGTCACGTTGAGAACCATTTTGCAGCTTCGGTGGACAGCAGGACAGGAGACTGGGCTGGCGACCGAGGGTCCGCTTGGCTGGCAGTGAGATGTGAGCGGATGCCGGCAAACCGGAAATAAGGTTTGAGTTTGTTTTGGCGCAACGTGTGACGCAAAAATCTTGAGCGCACTGTGAAGTGGTGGGCTCTTCAACCAGACAGGTCGGCACCGGGTACGACACGTCCAGCAACACGTACATGGTTTTGGGTCCATACTAGCAGCGATCGGCGTTGCTCCGGTGGGGCGTACCCGCCTCTGCAGTCGCGCTTAATTTGTCCAGGTCGTCGCCACGATATGCGACTTCTTGTCGCTCGTCACGAAGCTCAGCGCCGCGTACAACATGTCCGGTAATCCGTACGGGGTGCTGGGCTCTATGATGGCGGCTATCGGCGCGGCTCCGGTGGCGTCGAAACGGCTTCAGCTCTGGCACTGGCCAAGCCCTGGTCGTTACCACGGTATGTGACTTCTCGCTACACTTCACGAAGTTCAGTACCGCGTACGGCACGTCCCGCAACACCTGCTTGCTGCTGGGCGCCATGGCGCCGATGTTCGGTGCAGCTGTGGTGGTCTCAGCCTGTCGAAGCCCCTCCAGCAGTCGCGCTGATTTAAACACGGTATTTGACACATTGTGCGACCTCTTGCCGCTGTGGCGAAGACGCACCCGTAGCAGCAAACAGGACCTGCAGGACTTCGGCCTTCTATCCAGGATTTGTGTTACTTCGAGCGACTGGCCAACTCCGCGTGACAGCAGTGGACTTAGTTGTAGGTGGGCTCTAAGCATAAAACACGTACTCTTAGTTATACGACGCGTCACACGTTTCCGGGGCTCTTACCACGAAGTAGTTCTGGTTCCCTCTCTGCGCCCAACTTGTTGCCCAGATTTCTCAACCTGTCGGTCGCACGGTTTCGGAGCTAGTTGGTGTTGTTTGGTAGATGCCAAGCAAATAGTCGAGTCTGGGGTGGGTGCAAAGTCATACAAACTCGAGCATGTTTCGTCTCGATCTTTGCGGCATACAATGCCAAAAATATTTGAATCCGGTTCTGCGTTTTGTGGTACTTTTGGTTGCTGCTTGCATTGCCAGACTTTTCAAGTGACAATGCCGAGTCCGTCAACGAAGCAGACGCATCGTCAAGATAACGACAGTGGTGACGTTCAACCACAACGACGCACAACAACACGTGGTTCAGCAACAAACGTGCAGCCACCGATTGGTACGAGCGATAGCAGGCTTGTCCTGTCTTAAAGATGTCCAACGCTGCTGACATTCTGAAATACCGTAAAGCGTACGATCAAGAAAAAATTAATTGTGCTTGGCGACTTCTTCGTCGCGATAAATGGTTTTCAAACCCACCGCGTGGGTTACTGAGCGATCAGTACCGCGACATGTCGCCTGGTGGTGATCCAGACGGAATAGCAGGTGTCGACTACTTTTTGGGCGAGCAGGCACTGGTTATGGAATACAACAAAAATTTGGTGCCGTCACCCCAACACGCTCCATGTCGAGCTGGATACCCAAGCTGGGGAGGCTGTGGGAACGAAAGGGCTTAGTGAAAGTACTAGCTGTGCTGTTTGGTCCTTGGAATGCTCGAAAGACAGAGCATGCACGAGCTGCAACAAGTTCATGCACCACTTCTGCTCCCATGAGGTGTACATGGCGATGAACGTTTACGACGCGGAAGAGAACCGTATCGAGGATTTAGGTGACAGCTGTTATTAAAGGAAGAAGTATTTTGTCAATGCTACTTCCGCTTTTGATGAACCGCGCTCCATGCATTTTTTTTTTTGCTGTGTCAACAATGAATGCACAATACCGGGGTATGTACAACGGGATCCTTTCAATATCGGCGACGGTGACACGAGAGCGGAAGCTCAAATTCTTCCGAATGTAGATAAACCTATTCCAGCCCATGAATGCATCCAGACTGGTAGAACTCGCACCCAGGAAAATTGATGCCTCCTCGTTCAGCCTACAGTAGTTCAGCATTTCTCCCTATCAAACAGTGTCATGTACCACAATATCCCAAAAACCCTTCAGTTCGTCCAAGACGACATCCTTTGGTGATGGGTTGCCCCCGGCAGCTGCATACTCGTTAGTGGAAACTACTACTTGACTCTTAAACGAGAGCGGAATGAAAGCGAAAGAGCCGGAAGTTGCCGAGTCTTAAAAACGATTTCGGCTCTCGTCTTTCACTTTTGTTAGCACAGACCCATCAGGATGAACAAAGACTCCAGGAGGCTGCTCAATTGATCCTGATCAAAATGCATCGATTCAATCGCCTCAACTTCAGCTGGGCTTAAAGCTATTTGAAACTCCTTACGCCCACGAAAATTGGACCACTCCTTGTATCCGTGCTCATCGACTTCTTCAAAGTCGCCAGTCAGAGCAGGTATGTTCGACAGTTGCGGGGCCATATTGCAAAGCGACATCCAGGACTCTGCAAAATGTGGTTTATTCTTCTGTAGCTGCACAAATTGCCGAATTCTACGATTTAGGTTCTCTCCTAAGACTCAGTGGACGTGGTCTTTGGTTTGAAACGACGTGTTCGTCCATTGAATCTGCAATTTTGCCACAGGAACGCTGATTTTGTTAGCTCTTGCATCACTTTCAAATTTGTAGCGTGTCATTACTCATATCAGATATACCCCACCAACGTCAGGGTATAAACTTGTCGGCATCCAATCTTCTTGCGCTAGCAAAAAGGCAGCATTAGCATCGATGAATTCGGCTGCCGAGTCTCAAGCCCTAAGAGGCATTTCAGCTTTCATGGCGGCCAGTTTACCCGGTTTCTTGGGTGTCGCCTTAGTGGTTTTGGGTCTGCTTTCGTGTTGGGCAAGTGTTCAAGCTTCTTTTGGTCTGCTAGTCAATTTTCTTTGCTGCCACACTTGCTCGTTTTTTCGGTTTTCGACTTGCCGTAGATGACTATGCTGCCGCTTTCGTTCCCACAAAACTTGCTCGATTCTTCGTGTTGGCACTTGCCGTCTTTGTCTTTGTAGATACTCGATTTTCTGGTGCGAATTCGGCCGCTAATTAGCATACTCAAGTCGCGGTGTGTCCGGCATGTAGCTGTTGGTCGTACCGCTGCTTTTGACGAAGCAAGTATCACGTGTCGCTCCCAGTATGCTCGGCATGTGATTGTACAACCCCAGAAAACCAACGGGTAAGTACTATTTCAAGATGTACGTATGCTGCTGCTCGACATCATGGTATGTCCTCGGCTTCAAGTTACATTGCTCTAGCGTATTGGAGGACCGATTGAGTGGCGTCGTTCCAGATTCAGATATTGCACAGCTCGCAGAGCTCGCCAAGGAATCATCAGAGATCAGATTGCATGCCATCGAGGTAAAAGGATCTCGACGAATTGTCAACATCGACAAATTTTATTCGTCTTGCTCGCTTTTGCAAAGCCTCCGGTCGATAGGATTGTACGGTCGAGGAACGGTTCGAACGTCAAGCAAGCATTTTTTTACAATATGCTGTTAGCTGGGTGGATGGCTCCATTATGAATGTCGTCTCCAACGATGTCGCATCCACTTCGTCCACAGTATATCGACGCATTAGCCAAAACAAGGTCGCGTTCGAAGCCCCAACATGGATCGGCGAATACAATTCCGCCGTGCAAGGGGTCGACAGACACGATCGACTTCACGAGCGTTTCTCGTTAGCCGGTGGGTACTCTTTCCAGAAGTGGCACAAGAAGTTGGAACTGGCAATGGTTAATATAGCTAGGTGCAATGCGTACGTCTGTCACGAACTCGTACATGGTAGAGCGCCTAGCAAATTCCCTGATCCGCGGCAGGTCACTGGAGATAGCTCAAAGTCAAATGGCCGCGACAACCATAAGCATTTGTAATTTCACTCGTCCGAGAATTTCTTCACAGCGACTGGAAAAAGTACGTCATTGAAAATGAGATTGGCATGTTATACGCAAACGACTCGAGTCCAGAGACTGTTATCTAACCACAGGCGTATGTGGCAAAAAAAAAAAGTATTGGGTAGTGCTGAAAGAAAGAAGTCGTTCAATGCGGAAATGAAGAGTGTGCAAATTTTAAGGCAGGTATGCAACTGAGACGACAGATGTCTGCGAAACTCACCGGGTTGGATTGTGCAAACGTACATATTCGGCCGATCCTTCGCAGCCGCACCTGTTCTACTTCCCGAAGCAAGTCTACTCAGCCGAAGGAAACTTGCGAAGAGCGTCCCCAATATATTAAGCACAATCGGATGATTTGAAGGAGCGTAAAAGTCGTCGTAGCACAACACGCACCGACGTAGGTATATCCACCGGCTTTCAGTGCTAATGTAGGAAGTGCAGGCAAGGCGCTCTCGGACTCAGATACATCGCAGCTTTTATGGTGGTGGTCGTACTGGTGAGCTGGGTCTACAGAGCGCACGATCATCTTGTCGGAACAACTTCAATTAGAACCAAGTGGCGAGCTCAACGACTTTTAGGCTGAGGGCCACAAAAAGCTCATGAGCACGATGCCGTTCGCTACCTACACCATTATTCGGTAGTCCGCGTACGACCAGACCGGGCGGCAGTCCGGGAGATGTCGTTCTAGGTTGGCTGCTGCCGCCGTCGTGGATCGGGTCTCCGTTGGCGTCCTGAAGCACATCAGCGTTGCGGCGAATAATCGAGCACGCTGGGCCAGAAAATGCCAACGCACTTCATGACGTCGGTGGGCAGCGTCATAACGTCGGTCTTTACGGTCATGTTCTCGCGCTACCTTCCGCCGGACTGGCTGAACAACGGCAACCTTGAGTTTAAATGGTCATGAAGCATAAGCTCGTGATCGAGAAGCTCGAGCAGCCCGACCGATGAAAACGCACCGAGGAGAAGGACTAGACCTACACTTTGATCTCGCAGCGTATTCTCGAGGCGCATATGACCACCAGGACGGGTTTGCCATCAATGCGCGGAACAAGGAGATAACACTCAAATACGGGAATGTTACGACAGCCTCGCTTTCGCCTGTCGTGAACTCCGAGACGCTGGTTAAGACTACATGGTTTCCAAGAGCACAATCCAAACTGGCTACGAGTACTCCCGAGAAGCCAAACTGGGATGATACCAATGGTGCGTCTATTACAGTGCCGGTGGTGGCTACTAAGTCCATGTCACGGACGAGAACGGTTCGTGTTCGCTGTGTAATTGACGTAATAGGGATTGATCTGAAAGTAAACCAAGCGAATTCATACTTTGCTTATCTCGTCTGCACTGCAAATGCGTTTGCGCGATATTTAGAACCAGCGGGAACAGTAGCAGCAACGCACCCGTGACCACGATCGCACGATTGTGCGCACTCTTGGGCAGATGCAGCAGCGTCGAGATGGTGCGGTCCTTACCGTTGATGACGAAGCCAATGGTGGCAATCATCGCACAGCGCAGGGTCAGTAGTAGCTGTTGTATTGATTGTTAAATCGGTTGCGGATGCATACTCAGCATTTGTGGCTC
>KE459275.1:0-10678 GCA_000439335.1 Phytophthora x alni | reverse complement strand
GTTGTCGGACATAACCCCATCCCGAAGCGGGCCCGCTTGGAGTGGGATACCTCCGTGCATGTGGGTCTATACGCATTTCGAGCATTTGCCCACTCAATCATAAATCAGTCAATACATTCAGACGTATCATCCTTGTGCCACTCCGAATCGATTACACCAATCAAAACCCCCCGGCTCTTGAAAACGGGCGGCTAGGAACCGGCGACCCTGGAAACTCTCCAGTTACCTCGCGTCACTACTGGCTTGATGATCGTTGTCGTCTGCATCTGAGGGTGGTGCACTTTGCGGCGATGCTGCTTGGGGAGTGGGTGTAAAACCTCACTGAACGACCCCCAAGCGGACATGGCTCAAGCCGTCACTCGGACGACAACACTCGACTACGATCGCTGCAGTTCCAGTGTTAAGCGACGCGGTGGAGACGGTTGAATGCGCTCGTGACGACAAGACTTTGCTGCTCTGCGCAGGCTTCGGTACCTGGACAACGACGCTTTTATCCGATTTGGGCATACATCGGCGACAAACGGTTTGCCGCTTCGTGACGACCGGACGCCCGTGAGGTGTCGGGTGCTTAGCGTCTTGAATGCCCTGTAGCACCGGCAAATGACGCGCTGGAGGACCGTGCAGCTCTTGTCGGCAGTGAAATAGCTACATACCCAGCGTCTACAGGGGCTGCAACAACTCTGATCTATCTCGCTGTCCAGGCAGTGGCTGCTCTGGTTAAGCTGCGCGAATTTCCTCATCTGCGAGGACCTTCGAACCCGAGCGATGGTGGATTCACATGTCAACGCACGCGTAGTGTGGCACTACTATTATAGTGCCGTGCCGTTTGACCAAATAATCGATTTGGTAACCAATCATAATGTCATTACGCTATGAATTCATAAAGGTTTATCGACCTCATTAAATTATTATTATAAGGCCAATGTTGGATTGATTTCAAGGTACAGGTTCAAGGTAAATTACTTTGCTGTCGGTAAGAAAAACGTTGAGAAAAGCATCTGTTCGCGGTGAATTATCAAATATTGCTGAATAGTGAGCGGTAAAACTTGGCATATGTTTTGGTATCAGTAACGCGTGTCGCGAATTCTGAAGATGATGAGAACCCCCCGGGCTGGAGCCTGACGACCCGAAGTGTAGCGCGACACAACCCAGATGGGGGTCCTGGAAGCTGTATTATCAGGCTTTTCATATTAAGGGCGGTATTAATGCAACGACGGAGAAGGATTTGCTGAATGAGGGCAGATCGAAGCGCGGGGGGGACTGAGCGGCGAAATCAGAACATATTCTGCGGGTTGGAGCACGAGCGACAGTGGAGTGCTGGGCTGATGCTGAGAAAGCAGTACGAGCAGAGTGGCGGCAGTAGGTTGGACGAGATACCAAAGTCGGTTTGAGAGAAAGAGCTGGTGAGCACATATGAGCTGGTTTCAACAGGCGTACGTCGGTGGTGACCAAAGGGGTCACCGTTGCAGGTGGACGCCGGGTCTTGCGCACTCACGGGGACGACAGCGGCTACGAGGGCGATAACAGGCAGCAGTAACGAGCACAGTATACGGCTGTGTTTAGAGGAGTAATAAATAGTGGAAACCCGGTTGCTTTGCGGCGTGTTAGTTGATTTGGCGACGACCAAGCGGACTTCCAGGCGGCCACCGCACGAGCACGGTAGCGCATACGTAACCCGCCGACGAGCTGGCGATCCGGGGACTCATTGCATGGTGGTCTTACACGGGCGAAGATAAAGAGAAGGGAGAAGTGAAAACGACTCGGAGACACGCTTGACGGCTACGAGGATGGTAACGAAGACGGAGATTGGGAAAACAATTTTTTTTGTAAAGAAGCGTCCAAGGAATATGCCGGATTCCAGGTACAACAATGATGACGAAGACGAGATGATTGCGGCGAGGGCCGGCCAGGCAGTCTGAGTAGCGCAACAACGTGGGGAACAACGAAAAGCGGCAGACCGACGCTCAGACAGGCAGGCAGTTGCAGCAGATAGGAACAACACCCTTCTACTGGGCACCTTAGATAGCAACCGTTATGAGAGGGTAGATAAGCTGTTCGGTCGTCAAGGAGCCACCGTGCCTCTAGGGACGGTAGCGATGTAGACGATACACCAGCCGCGGTCGCGTCGATTTCCGCATGGAGACGATGGAAACGGCTTTGGGGAAGTTGACGGCAATGTCCGAACGACTTACTGAGGCGTGCCGGAGTGGCCGAAGCTGGCGACTTGAAGTCGAGATTATTGCGAGCGATGGAAATAAGCCATCGGAGTGCCCGAACACGCGAACAAGCCAGGAAGGCGAAGTTCTATACGCAAAGTGAGAAATCGACGAGTGTTTGAGCCTAGAGTTCGCGTTTGGCTGTTTAAAACACCACGAGGACCACAAGCTGGTGCATCAGTGAGTGGGGCCTCTTCAATTTTTCGAGCCAGTCGGATTTGAGACAGCGTAAAAATGACCCTAATAGCCTGACTGCAAATCGCGATTAAGGCACATCACCACAAAAAGGGATATATCATCTTTCAGTTGCGACCCTCCACGGTTTCCGGAGTTCCAGCAGCCGATGTTATTGGCTTCGTCTGCCTTCCCAGAGCTCAAACATTTTGTTCGGCTGCCTGAGGGTTAAAATTGGCCTGCGATGCGATTGGTGCGATCGATAGCTCCTAGTTCGAAGCGCAACATACTCGATAACGCTTTTTTTAGTCTTCAATCGCATTAGTGATATATTGGGACCATGAGTATTAATCCGATTTGTGCAGCGGAGGTATGGCACTTTCACAAAAAAACTAAAGCTACGTAGCACTTGATCTTAGCGCATCTGCAGTCTGTGACATGAGGGCGGCGCTCCGCTTGGAGCTGGCGCTGCAGTAGGAGATGGCTGCACTTGGAGACCGCCCTGCGTGGTGTGGCTCAAGAGAAAATTGACCTCCTGATGGAGGAGATGAAGGAGTGGTCATGCATCGTCAGGGAGACTGGTATTTTGTTGAAAGCTTCTTGAACGAGCTCGGTTTAATGAATGTTTCAATTTTATATCATAACGCGTCCGGTTTCTCGGAACTTCCGATAAGTACGGAAATCGACGGCTCGACTGTGAATGCGATTATTATGCTGTTCTCCGACTGGCTACTGTGCCGTATTCCTTATGTGATTGGCGACAGTCAAATTCTTGACGTGAGCTGGGTCTATCCATGAACATAAAAGTTACCTGCATTTTAAAAATATATGACGTTTGCAAAGATATTAAAGCATCAAAGTTGCCTGCATTGAAAAAATGTGTGACGTGTGCAAAGACATTAAAGTGAAATGTTTACAGCATCGCTATCTGATTCTTCGCCGGAGTAGCTCAGCTCATTGTCAGACAAAATATCACTGACAGTGTCGTCTATCAAACGAAGCTTCTGATCAATAAACCTACTCTCATCTGGTAGTCGCTGAACTTCTTGCTGCTGCTTTTGAGCCGGAAGCGGCGCCAAATTATGAGCGCGTCGGAAGCCGTTCTGGATTATCGATACGGAGAGCTTGCTCCAGCTCTTACATACCCATTCGCAAAGGGTAGGCCGCTCCGGTGGCTTGAACTCGAAGGCACATGTTGATCCTTCGTGATCTCGCAGTTGCTGACGCAACATCGCCAACCACTCACTACGTAGATTTGCTTTAAAAGGCCTATTCCACGCAATATCTGCTGGCTGGCAGGTTGATGTACATGGCGGCGGCACAGGCATGAGGTGCACGTCTATTTTTATCGCGTAATCTTTCACAGCAGGAGTCCAGTGTCCTGAAAAGTCATCCACCAACAGGATGACAGGCTGTCTAGTCAGGATGCGCTCACCAAATATCAACTTTATCCACTCGATATGAATCAGATCGTTCCACCAAGCTGATGGATTTGAATACAGCTCGACATCGCACGTCTCGATGATCGTGTTTGCTCCCTTCCAAACATGAATTCCAAATCCGCGCCTCTTCTCCAATTGGCTTAGTCCCCGCCCAATACAGTGGAGCGATTAGACTTGAGAACCATAAACGGTGGATACTTTTCTCCGTCCGAATCACTCAAAAGCATGGCGGTTACACGCTCTTTGTCCTTGCCACCATGACGCACCCACACAGTTTTTGAACCACGTGTACTAATTGTACGCTTCGGAAGATATTAAAAAATACACCTGAGTATTTAACAATAAGGGTTAGAAATATACACTGACAATGGATTGCAATATTTTCGTACCTGTTTGATCTGCGTTAAAAACCTTTTGAACACGGAGTTCAAGCATCTTTTGTTGCACTTCAATACCAAATGCAACGGCCGCCTCGTCTGCCTCATCCGGTGTCACCTGACCTTGGCGTGGGCGGGAAAGCTGAGTCGATACCGCGCGAGAAACCCCTCCTGCCAGTACCAGGACCCACGAAAGACTGTGATTCCCAGGTCCTCCGCTAGCTCAGTGCCCTTCAGGTGTAGCATCGTGGAGCTTACCGGCACTCCCTCCTTTCGCAACAGGTTTATCCACAATGGCCGCATCGACATCTCGAGGCAGTATTGTTGCAACACCAGCCTCCCTAACATACCTCATTTCTGCCATTGCTGGCGACTGACAGCGCTCCTCCAGAACCGATACGGTCTGCTGCCATTTGTAGACGAGCTTGCGTCGTTGTTCCTTGGCTTCTTGGTTCAGAAATGGATAGAGCTTTTGCAGCGTTTTCTGCACGCTTCGCCCGTCAATAAAATGTTGCGCCACCTTGAGTTTGTGACTGTTGGTGAAGCTGCTGCGGCTGTGTTTGGGCTCCTTACGACCGGTTCCGGTGGTACGCGGGTGCCTTTCGTGCTGCGGCATTGCCGCCGAGGCCGAACTCGATTGTGAAATGCAATGCAATGGCTGTGCGTGCCCGGTATGTCGCCCTGCACATAAAGCGCGATGACACGATAATTAATGCACTTTGATTGGCTGAAAGGATTTGTCGCTGATGACTCAGCGTCGTCAATCACATAAGGAATACGGTATACAATAAGTTACGGGTGCTTCTTTGAATACACTCTTTTTTCTCTTTAGTTTGCCTTTCATGGACCACACATTTAGGCTATTGTTTAAACTTGAACCGTACATGGTCGAAGCCCTGAACCTACCGGTACAATGACGGTCTACAACTCCGTGCTGGTGTTGTAATTTATAATCTCATCTCTATTATATTTGCCACAAGTATATCAGTTCCGTTGTACTTATGGAACTTCTTTGGGGATGGCTTAAGCGCTCCTGCTTGACTCTATTTTGCACACCACGGTTGCAATTCATGCTTGAGGTGCTGCGTACCGACGGCTACGTCGTCGCACTTACAGCAGCAAATCATTTGATCGTATCATATCTTAGCACAAGCGACTGCTCTTCCTTGTCTCTTTGTGCCCCCAGAATTCTAGACTGACACTGCTTCAGCCATCGTTGTTCCCACAGTCGGTCTTTTTTGCAACTCTTCACCTCCGCGTTTGCGCGAGCCTTCATGATTGAGCTGCTTCTCCATATCTGCCCCAGGAGTTCAGATGTGTCAATAAAATTGCCACGTGCGCGATATTTAGCTCGCGCTCTCCATCTTAATCCTCGCGCTCAGGTAGATAGTTGTCAAATGAGAAAATCCACTAATTGAGATAATCCCATTGAAAAATGAGCCGCCGACATCCGAACTTATCTGAAATTCCGAGAAACCGGCCGCGTTGTGATTTAAAATTGAAACATTCACTAAACCGAGCTCGTTCAAGAAGCTTTCAACAAGATACCAGTCTCCCTGAGGATGCATGACGACCTGACCACTCCTTCATCTCCTCCATCTGCAGGTCGCTCTTCACTGGAGGCACCCCACGCAGGGCGGTCTCCAAGTGCAGCGCCGTCTCCTACCGCAGCGCCAGCTCCAAGTGATTACCGATATTTGGTGTTTGTAGTTTATGACGTCACGCATGCGATTGAAGCTTGACTGCGACGGTAGTATCGCTTTGTCGACGCCCATCACGGACGTCGGGAATACCCCCGCTTAAATCGAAACTAAAATGCATTGATAACAAGAAGACTTTTCAGGCTCTGGCGACCATTGCGAGTTCTTCGGCGTTGCTGCAGAAGTGCAGGTTCCTTAAATATTCATGTATCGATCCCAAAAACAAAACAACCGGGCTATAGATGTGGCTAACATGTTAACAGCGCGTTTATAATGTGCATACATGTTGGTCACCACTTTGATCCGTATCATCAGCTCCTTCTTTCATATTTTTATCCCTTGAAGACATTAGCCTGATGCAACATCACGCATGCATCTACGCTTGTAGCATCGTCAACAAATCCGTCCTCCGATGTTCGTTGTACGCGAAATGACCCAGCTACGGCACGGTAACGGCATTCCTGAAAATTAGACAGAAAAACGTCGAATAACTAGTATATGCAGCTTCTTATCGGTTGCTCATTTCGGGTATGAATCGTCTCCAAAACTGAGCCGAGCCACATACATATTGCAGGACTTGTCATGCGGAAACGGGACATGGAAGCTATCGACCCCAGTAATCGCTGGTGCTGTCAGTGCGCCATACAGACCAATATATACAAGGGAAAAATCGTACATGCTTAGCAACAGGCCAAACATGTGTCATACAAATAATCTGTTATACCTTTGCTGGCTTCGGAGCGACCCGAATCGTAACCTTCCCGTCGTTAAGATCATCATCAAGTCGTCTTTGGACTTTGACGCTGCATCTGGGTCGCCGAAAAACAGATGGTGCTCTGCAAAGCCACTGCAGGCGGAGAAGTAGCCCAAACTTGCGTTTTTGCAGCTTGACCTGGCACACCCGCACGCTAATACTGCGGCTTTTCAAACCAATTTGCCAAGCTTAATTTGCCAAACTTTACCCGATCGTGATGCAGGCAATGGCGGACCAGAAACGCAATGGAGTGTTCGCTGCAGCAGATGGACCCTACAAACTGCAGTACGATATCACAGGTATGATTATATGGACGATTAAATCCGTTGAGGACTCTAGTAAACGTGTTCGGTAGTAACCACAATAAATACACTGACTAACACGTTTACAGTAAGAATTTCGTTTCGTGGGTCTACTTGTTTCTCCGGACAGATCACCAGCCGTCCAAGAAGCTTTTTCATGCTGTGGTAAGGTTATCAACAAGGCTTTTTGACGTAGCACTGGATGTCAAGTACGGTAGCTTGGACAACACATAATGTAGACCGCGTGGTCCAAGCTACCGTACTTGACATCCAGTGCTCCGTCAAAAAGCGTTGCGTAACTCGTAGAAGGAAGTATGACACTCTTGGGCTGTTTCGCGTCACGCGCAAGTTTCGAGTGAAACGCAATCTGCTGACGATCCCAAACTACTACTAAAACAAAAATAAGATCGATATTATGCACTTGCACCACACAAGAGCATCAGAGGAGTTCAATCTGGTGGTCAAGCTGTGCACGGCAAAGTTGCATGAGGACAAACAAACGCGTATGCAGCCTGGATCACCAAGGTGTACTTGTCAGAACCATGAGTGCTACCCCTGGTATCTTGCCTTCACAGAACGTGTTGTGGTCTCAGAACAGAGCGATCGAGACGTGCGGCGTCAGGTTCAAGCGCGCCAAGATCGGTATTGTCTTCAACTCGATGCTGTGTATATCGGTAACGGTTAGATCTGACTGTCATAAGGGTCCGTTTCGCCACTACTAAGATGGTGCGTGCTCTTTCACTAGTACCGAGTCTGTCCCAAGTCAAATGGGTTTTCGCGTGTTGGAGCATGTCGTCCCAGAACATACTGTATGTATCACGACAAAGTGGGGGGAAGACCAATTCTCCGTTCCATTTTCTGTAACTCCTTTAGACGCATGCATGTATTGAATACAAACTGCGAATAAGTCACTGAAGAACGATTGAGTCGGTGTGTGTTAAGCCGTTTTGAGTTGAATATCATATATTATACACGACTTACCTATACTGTAAAGGCACTGTGAGGCAAATGACGGTAATATCCGCGAGAACGACACCATACTAAGGATCAACCTTCCCTGCATGTCGCTGCATCAAGTTCAGTTTCTTGGTGAAGGCCGATTAAATGTCCAGGTTCCACTTCTGACTTTAACCTGTCAGCATTAATGAAAATGTAACCGTGTCACGTCGCTACTCGCTCTCTTTTTGCATTGCTTTCTATATTGTAGATAAAAGAAATTCGAGCATTGTACCGTGTGACATTAATGAATACTGGTTGGACATGATCCCATGTCATGGCTGCTTTGGCTCTGAACAATCAGTTTGGTTGGGACATGGTGGCAACTGGGCTCCCACGAGGAAGCTAAGCGATGTGCAGAGAAATTTCCGTGGAGCCCTGACCATGAACGATCCGGATATGCGTCTGTTCTTATCGTTGACCGATTGCAGCGAGAGTCCATGTACGTGCAAAATTGGCAGGTGGACAAAAAAATTGTTTTTGGCGTTGAGACGACCAAGGTATTACTGACCGAGTCAAGCTGCTCAACGGCGTATACTTGTGGCGAGTGGCGACGGAATTGCGACGCCCATAATACTGGCGACATGTTCGCGTACCTGACCCCGGTTTGATCCTTGCAGAAACTGCTGCAGGATTAGCCCACTCAACGTCTTTCGGCATGGATGATGGATATTATCCCGGTCTAACTGAAGAAGAGGATACAGTGGTGCCGCGCCATGAGCTGGGCGTGAGCTGGTTTCCAAGGGTGGTTTCATTTCAAATAATCAATTGCAACATGTTGTGGTTTCGTATTGAGATATTTCTTTAAATATGTTGCACTTGGAAATCCACGAACTTCTGCAGCAAGACCGGGCCAATCTCCATGATCAGTACAGACAGATGGATATTGCACCGACCCTTTCCTTTTTTGTTGCTGGCTCTTGTATTTGCTATGCTTGGTTTGTTATGTTAAGGCTGCTTATCGCCTGAGCAAATTTGAGCGGGCTCCTTTTCATCCTCACAAGCAACTCACACACCAAGAGCTGAATCCATACGCAGTGCGCTCATCACTTGGGCAGCAGTAGGAACGGTTCTATCGGCTCTACTGTCACAAACGACGCATGACTTTGAAAACTCCCTTACGACATCGCGGTATGTCCGTTATACATAACCTAGAAGCGTCTTAGGCAAAATTGCCTTCCGTCCCGTGCTTGCCANACGCAAACTATCCATCTCCCTCAGCCATTGATCCATAGTCTTATCCGGGGTGTACCGGTTGGAGATAACATCGTCTCCAGCGGAATATAATTCGAGGGTTCATGTTTGGTTTGCCGATCAACGACGCAACTCCATTTTGTTCCGGCCAATACCTCCTGATAGAACATATCAGCAGTAGGGACATTGTCAATCGGCTTCATAGGCACCCTTATGTCGCGCAGCAAAACCAATCACTTCCTATTGACTAGTGAGAACCATTCATCACACTCCAGGTTAAAAAGGATCGAAATTGTACAGTGTATAAATCGAAACTCCATTTCACCATTGGTGGTTTATGATACATAGAAATAAATCCCATTTGGGGGACTCCAAAGCCAGTTTGCTGTGCTTCAATACCGACTTAGGCCTTCGTAAATACTTCCGCTTTGGCGGAGGTGGTAGCTAGATCAGGTTCTTCCTGCAAGACGCAACCGTTGTGAAGTGAGCGCACACATGTCCGTTTTTTGGGACTCTGATTTTATCGACCGAGTCCGTTTGTGGTGAAACTTTGTACTCAGAAATGTTAGCATTATACTAGAACGTTTACGATTTTGTTGGTGGGCTTTGAAAGTAGGCTGTTTAGTGAATCCGTCGATTGAATACATGGAGCCTTGAGCTTCACTCAAAAACATTTAATACTGGGAATACCGAAGAATGAGGGATGGACAGCCCTCAAGGGATTAATTCCACGGTACTGCGTAAGCGTAACCTGAGTAAACATTCGTACAACATTAGAAATGTTGCATGCTAGCAACGAACGCAGTAGCTCTGCTACTATTAATACTGGTAGCAGAGCAGCATCATAGCGACGGACGCCATCGGTGCAGTAGCACTGCTACTAGCAGAGCAGCACAGCATGATAGCATTGGACTCCATCGGTACAGTAGCACTACTACTAGCAGAGCAGAGAAGCATCATAGCAATGGACGCCATCGGTGCAGTAGCACTGCTACTAGCGAAGCAGCACAGCATGATAGCAATGGACGCCATCGGCGCAGTAGCACTGCTACTAGCAGAGCAGCACCGCATGATAGCAATGAACGACATCGGCGCAGTAGCACTGCTACTAGCAGAGCAGCACCGCATGATAGCAATGGATGCCATCGGTGCAGTAGCACTGCTACTAGCAGAGCAGCACCGCATGATAGCAATGAACGACATCGGCGCAGTAGCACTACTACTAGCAGAGCAGCACCGCATGATTGCAATGGACGCCATCGGTGCAGTAGCACTGCTACTAGCAGAGCAGCACAGTATGATAGCAATGGATGCAGTAGCACTACTACTAGCACAGCAGCACAGCACGATAGCAATGGATGCAGTAGCACTACTACTAGCAGAGCAGCACATGATAGCAATGGACGCCATCGGTGCAGTAGAACTGCTACAAACGTTAGCAGAGTCCGATCGGTCGCATGCAAAAGCTCTGCTTATATTAAGGATTAAGAAAATTGGTATTCCCAGTCTAAGTCGCAGAAGCC
>KE458426.1:1771-11827 GCA_000439335.1 Phytophthora x alni | reverse complement strand
GTCGCACTGGCTAGCGTCGTGAGGAGCTCAGCGGCGTCGAAGGAGGAACGAATCGGAGAATTCAAATGCCCGTCGCAGAGGCATTTTTCAACCAGGAACGTTGATGTACTGCGGCCAATGTGATGGATTCATCCACCGCATATGAAACTAATCGCTCCGCGATGGCTGATCGATGCACTCTGCAGAGCTGTCTGAAAAAACATGAACCACAAAGTACACGAGGAAGTAGACGATCACGTCGATGAACGAGCCCGTATGAACACTGCTAAAGATGGTGTTGGCGCAGAATCTGAAGCAGAGCACAATCTGCATCATTATTACATCGTTTGGCTAACACAGGGACATATCCTTGCTGGTAGCTTGATCTCAACTCGTTCGACTCCATTTCCTTTTGCAAGTCCGCCAAAATCTGGGCTTGTTTCAGCTCATAATAGCGACGCTGTACAGGTGCCATACCCTCCATGTTGCGAGCCATGATCTGCTCACATGTAGCCTCCTTGAGCAGGCGATTCTTAGCCTCCGTTTCCTTCGTCAGCATCGCAACTAGCGCGATGAAGCTCGTCTCCACCTCTTTTGTTTTGCCTGCCTTTCGTCCGATAGGGCGCTCATGATTGGCGTCATCGGCAGTTTGGGTATCCTGATCCTCAGCATGTTCGCTCGACGAGCTGCTCTGGCGTTTGCGATTTTTGTTTTTGCGGTGATGGAATCCATCCACTTGGGTGAGTTTCGTAGAAGAGCCCACACAGCTTGGCTCTTAAATGGACCACCATTCTGCTCCCGATATATACTGTGTGCGTCTACAATATTGTCTTCCACATTCTTGCCACTCTCGTTGCGAGTAAGAACAGCCGCATAGCAACCATCAAATTTGTTGCAAGTTGCTTGCAGCGTACGCCAACGCGTACGCAAACTACTAAATCCACGTTGATGCTTGTGCAAATCATAGCCCGACGAGGCCAGCCGATCCACGAAGCTGACGTGCATCTTGTCCCAAACCATCTCCAGCTTCTGCTCGTTCTCCACAACAGAGTCCCCCGACACCCAAGCCACGCTGCGGCTAACTTCAAGTCCTCGTCGGGAACGAAGTTTTTGCCTTCTTTATCGTGCTTGTGGACGAGGCCATTGAAGTATCCAGCATTCCTGCGTGTTCCACCGCTTCAGCTAGATCCCCTGTTCGGTATTGGCGGAGCCACTGCACGCCGACGACAGAGAGGAGTTGGGGTCGCTTCTGTACTCAGGACAATCCATGGTGGATGGAATCGGCGGCGTTGCGGTGGTGACAACGTCGTCTTGGGCGAGTTGTGGAGATGGCGTCCATGACGTGAGGGGCGTAGGTGGGGCGGCTATCGTTCTCTAGGCGAGGTCTAGCGACAGAGTTGGGCTTGGAGACATCATGTTGTGCTCGAGTTCTTGGCTGCGTTGTGGGTGCGCGAAATGGTTTGTGGGAGTTTGCGCATAGCTCTACGCAATCCTCCCTCGTGAGCAAACTTGCTCAAAAATCTCACGTGAGTAAAATCAAACGTAATTTGCTCACGAATTTGTTCAACCGGTGGAGTGGACGAAACTAAATATTTGAGTAAATTTGGCTAGAAAAGAGCCAAAATGTAGTCTTACTCACAAGCGGTGGGGATGCTCTTATGGTATTGCACTGTATTTCGATTTTCGCTGTGTTTTTTTCCTCTAATGCACACTTTTTAGCCATCCACACATGCCAGGAGCACCCTGATTCCTTCGGTCGACAGGTCCACTTGACCATTATTCCTCCCGAGTAAATCTGTTCGACAGACTTGTTGACGCCGAGTGCGATTTTTCGCAGTAGTATCGTTCACTCATACGGTCTTGAAAACGGATTGCGCCGGGATAGATTGTCAGCGATCTTAAGCATGACAGTCTCGCCATGAATATCTTTCTGCTTAGCCTCGCTCTCGCTATCCTGCCCGATTTCATGATACCACAAACTCAATCGACAAACAAATGACAACGACACTGTCTTCTGCAACTGAAGACTTCTTTAGAATCGGTGCCTATTCATAGAACATTTGCAAATACACTCTGAATACGTTTACCGTGGTTGGTTACTTCTTCTCGTTGTATGGCTGGTCCACGGTCGCATGAGATATGGCTCCACCGTGTCGGTCTGTCCCCTGGTCGACGGGCCGATATGAGTGCCGGCGACTTCATGACGGTATTCTCCTCCTTGTCACGCCCTACGTCAGCGTGAGCAGCGACACCGCCGTATCATGAGGCTCCTCTTTGACGACGGCGTCTTTGGTTAGTGTGAGCAGGGTCCCCGCTGTGTCCGGCTGCTCCACCTTCGCAAACGCGTCCTCCGCCAGCGTGAGCAGCGGCTCAGTTGTGTCCTGCTGCTTCTACTGGTGTGGCGGGGTCACGGTCACCGAGAGCAGTGGTTCTGCTTGGCGAGCCTTCCCTATTCGGCATCAGCCGCATGGGTCACCCGCCGTGGCTAGTGGCTGCGGTGTCTTGGCCGGCATCAGCAGCGGCTCAGTCTTGACGTCGTCCGTCTTCTCGGGTTAATGGCTGCGGCGTCTGGTTTGTGGGCTTGTGGGTCGGGCTGTGGCATCAATTGGAGAGCCCAAACAATCGAAAAAACATTTCAGTCTGGTCAACATTATAACCGCACTATGAAGGCCTACATTCAAATTTCTCCAATAACCCGTCTTAGCTTATTTCGGCAACCGTGTTGTTTCTAAGCTTTTCGGGATGCTTCATACCAACTTCTGTTTGTTTACAAAAGTTCTTCAATGGCTACTTTCTCATTACAGCCAGCGAGGCGTTTCTGCCACCTACCTACAAGCTGTGCATCTTGATCTTCGTATATATAAACGGCGTCCCAGATCAACGTGGCTGCAAGCTCGAAGCTGTAGCTTATTAGGCGTAACCCCAATACTGTGAGATTGCTTTTTAGCGTTTTCGGCTGCCTTGCTTTTGTTGCTTTGCTTTTTACAACTCGCAGACCTTGCACTGTTTTTGCTTTGCAAAACTGACGCGCGTTAGAAGGCAGCACTAAACCGAGGTCCTGGGACCTGCGATCGGCCGTGGGGTTCCTCGTGAGTATGGCTTCAAGGACACTTTTTAGTACGGGTTTAACTGAGTTATATACGTTTACTGCTAGTGTTCTTATGCGAAACGTTTACCCCCCCCCCTCCATATGGGATAGGAAGTATATACAGGTCTAACCGGGATAATGCGCGTCTGGGATTCGCTGGCGTTGAGGGGGCTAGGCCTCCAGTGGCGCGAAGCCTTTACGGCTTATGTAGACCTACGGTCAAGGGAACAGTGTCGCACTGCTTTTAGTAGAACCTCGTTCTTCCGCCGAGAGAACAAGTACGAGGACTTTGTAAAATATGAAGCTCACAAATACTATTAAAAAGCTAAAAATAAAATTGGACTGTTTCCCGTGGTCTATTTTCGTACAAATTTCGTGTAAAAAAATTCGTGTACAGATCTCGTCCAGCCCGCAGGCCACTTGCTGTCTAAATTAAATGTCTATATTCGGTACAGATCCGAGGAACCACCTTGAGCCCTCACCCACGTCAATTGCACACCAGATAAGCCCACCACGCAGCAGCAAGCATGGCACCTGTAAGTAAGTGTTGCGGGTCTACAAGGACCGCAAGGCTACAGATATTCTAATACTATGGCGCTGCTAACTATCATCGATAAACCACGTGAATCATATGACCTCAACATGTACACGACCATGGTATACTTCTAGCGGGGGGGGGCTAACTTTATGGAGTACAGTTCGGACAGCCCCTCTCGAACAAACTTTTGGTGGATCTCTGGTATGCATAATCCCAATGAGCATATGTAATATTTATCACCCTATATTATGCAGAGGGCTACTTTGCACGAGTAGTAGTTCGTAGTTTTCGCTGCAGCACCTCGGCGACTATTTTAATTAGTCCAGGGTGCAGAGCATCCATTAGCGTTTGGCTGACGAGATATATGAGCAGGGGTGGGAACGCCAAATCGGAGTGGCATCATTGTATATATATTATAAGAACCGCTTTTAAGCGGGTGAACCCTTAAAATTAGCACTGAAAGCGCTCGATTACCAAAACAATAGGACATAGTGACCGTTTTTCGATGTTAACTGTACCCTTTGATAATTTACCCTCTCGTTTCAACCTATCACGGGGTACATTTGACCAGCTGTCATTTTTTGTTAATTATAACCACACACAAAATCTCAGCCATCCAGCCAGTTCAGAAATCACCAGCAATTCACCGCCATAGAAGCACGATGTGAGTCACAGTAAAGGTCAAGAGTATAGTTCCTAGCAAGAACTCGAGAGAATGTATCCGGACCATCCTTCCAATTCTAAAGGTGATCGAAAATGCCAAAGGAGTAATTATTCAGAACATTTAGTAAGATCCGAAGAAAATTGGTATCGCTCGTTCGGCACTTACATGTTAACAGAATTTACTAGACACTAACTAACTGTTATTTGCCTGTATAGCTGACTATACTGTCAGTGTACGGGGGTACACTAGCTGCGCTTCCGGTTGTACTGCTCGCGCTGTCGGTTTTGGGCATCATACAGGTTTTGTTGCGCTTGGGTGACGATACGCTTACGCTCTTCGGTAAAATTCTGTACGTAGTCGTTGCGACTAATGGTGGCACCCACTGGAGGTCGTGCCACACGCCCTGTATCGATTTCGAAGGGTGACAGCTTTGTCGAGGCACTGACCAGCGTAGCATGGACGTACTCCACAGTGTCGAGTACGCCGACCCAGTTAGTACCCTCCAGCGAGACCATGCGGAGGGCATCTTCGAGCACACGGTTCTGTCGGTCAACTTGCCCATCGCTTGCGCCCGGTATGACGTGGCCATTCGAATCTTGACTCCGAGAACCTTCATGAGCTCCATCCACACCGAGCTCGTTAATTTCGGGTCTCTGCCGCTGACAACGGCCCAATTCAAGCCGTGATTGAGGATTAACAAATAGAAAAAGTGTCGAGCTGTGTCTGCCGCCGTCGTCGTTGTATGAGTGGGTACATACTGTGCTCTTTTGCCGAGCAAGTCGACAACCACCATAATGGCGTCATAGCCCTTGGACACCGGCCGACCAATAACGAAATCCATCCCGACAACTCCCCAACACCCCGATGGAACTCGTAGCGGCATGTGGCGACCGTTATTTCGCAGGCTACTTGATTTGAAGCGCGCACATGCAGGGAAACTTTGCACGTAGGCCATCACGTCTGTTTCCATGGGCGGCCAGAAGTACCAAAGGGATAGCTTCTGCTGCGTACGGCGAATTCCAGCGTGTGCAGCTAATGATCTATCATGAGCTTCTGCGATATGCGTCGTCCTCACGGTCTGTTCGGCTGGTACACAGAGACGTACAACGCGGTTTCCAGCCTCAGCTCGATATAACATGCCGTTTTTTTCTGCAGCGTACCCAGGTTGGTGATGTTTTGCGTTTTGGGAGCCGAGTGCTTGATCAGTCCACGGTAGAGGGGACCGCGTCGATAGCCACGAAGAATTAGCAGCTTGGTAGCTGCATCTAGTTGGACTGTCACAATCGTTAGCTGCGCCGATGCCTTCAGTCTAGTCACGGCCTGTGGGACCCCAATCGGACGAGCCACGCTGCCTCCTTCCCCCGCAAAATGACTGCCGCCGCACAGCAAGTCCAAGTCACGGAGAGAAAGCTCTCCGAGTGCCAAAATTCCATTACCAGGTTGGCGTATACCACTTGCAATATCCACACCTGCTTCTGTACAACCATGTAGCTTGATCTCAGACGTTTGCAACGGGGGCAGAACAGCAATTGAAGCTGTTTTCACTGGGGTATCTTCAATCGCAGGTTTGGCAACGCGCGACAGCGCATCGGCCACAGCATTGGTAGAGTCCTTCACGTGATACAGGACGAACGAGAATTGGCCGAAAAATCCAACCGGCGAGCCAGTTTTCCGGACACATTGGGATGCGACAGGAACCACTTGCACGCAGAATTGTCAGTAAAGAGGTCAAATTCTCTTCCATGAAGATAGTGACCTGAATGCTGTGTACTTGCGGCTAGCAGGTTCCACGTGCATCTGGTGGTACCCTTACGCCAAGTCCAACGTCGAGAAGAGTCAGCAACCCACCTTTTGATCAAATAACTCTTCGATCCTGGGGGAGTGGGATTTTGGGAACCTTTTGTTTGCGAGTTCACATACCGATAATCCATCACCCATCGCACCGGTAGTGAGGCCGTGCCGGAGCGAATCCATTCAGCCTTCGACGGGGGTTTCCCCGTGACTGGGTCCTTTTGGAAACTGTAAAAATGCTCGATACCCACGGGGAGTTAGACGTCTCGATCCACTTCTTCTGAAGAAGGTCCTCGAATATAGTTTCAGAGCATCCTGCTCTGTCTTGTACAGTCGGAATGGTGCTCGAGGGTTTGGGCGCGCGAGCGACTTTATCGTCAGTCCAAATTTCACGGCACGTGATTCAGGCAGCTCATTGGACATCTCATCCGGAAAACAATCCACGTAGTCCTTGAGCAGCCGAGTAATAGGAGAAGACGAAAGCTTCGTAGCTTGGTCCATCACGCCGACCGGCGTACTAGCAAGTCTCATGCCACTTCCACTCGCACCGTCGTCGTCTGGCGCAGCGCTCCTTGCAAAAGAAGCACATGTTGCGTCTCTGGCACTCATCCCTAGAGATCATTCTGCTGAACCCTATGTCCATCGAGCTTCGACCAAAACCACTATAGCCTCGGTTTTCAGTGTCACGCGTTCTTGGATACAACGACCGAGAAAACCCACGACCCCATGAAGCTGCGTAGCATGAGCACGCTCATACGTTGACAGCTTGATGCACGGTGTTGCACCGACGTCGGAGCGCGTCTGTGAGACGAGATGCGTGTCAAGAGCGTAATCTTGTCGAGCCCCCATGTCCTTAACACGACTTATCAGCTGTCGATACTTGGTGACGCATTCCGCGAGGTCACGGCATTCACGTTGCTTAAGCTGGTACAGTGAGTCGCGCAGGCGTTCTTGCAAATCAGACGGAATTAATTCCCGACACAATGCCGCAGCGAGTGCCGTGATATCCTCAATTTCATGCTGCTGCGTGACGTACCATGCAGCGGTATAACTAGTTAGATTCGATACCATGATGGGAGACACGTTGTATTTGGCTACTAAGAACTTGTCGCTGGCTCACGCAGCAACAGGAACCAGCCTGGAAAAGGACAAGCTTGCCCCGAAGTATGTCGGCCCGTTCAAGAGAAATTTGGGGATAAGAACGTGACGCGCCTGGAATTGCCCCGACGCCCGAGTCTGCATGACTCATTCAACATCGACGTCCTCCGACACTTCGTTCCATCTCCCGACCGATTTGCTGATTGACCGTTGCCCAAGGTGTCGCCAGTGCACTTTGCCTTCAGGTGAGGGACTCCATATCCCGGAAACCCTGCATAAGAAACCGCAATCGCCAACTCGAATTCCTGGTCAAATGGAATAGACTTCACGAAGATGATAGCACCTGGGAGCGCCAATGTGTCATCCAACACGTGATGCACTGAGTCCCAACGCCAACTTCGTCCTGGGAGGATGTAAGAATTGCTCGCACAACCTTGTGTCTGCGGCGCTTGCCTGGGGCAAGCGAATCTACTTTGTGTTCATGAATACCTCCGTCCGAACGGAGCTGCTGGGTGCTGTCTATACAGCCAGCGAATCTGATATAGAAGGTACGCGATTTCTCTCACCAGTGTGCCCTCAGACTAACGCCGTGCTCCACACGGGGAAGATCTGGATTTTATTGACGCACCTAAAATTTCGCAGAATTGAAGAACCGGTAGACCGCTGTAATAGCTGTTGGACGAGGTAAGTTTCTTCCACATCTGCTCCGCCTGCTTGCATCTGCTGTACCAACTTCTATAACCCTCACAAGCACGTAAAACCCAGTAGGTTTTATTGTTCTAGCAGCTGCGTTTTGTTTTACCCATGACTCTTCGCGCAACATTCAGTGGGTGGCTGGGTTTTGATGTTGCTCGTGTTGAACAGGGTCAACATTCACCAGTTTTTTTTTCATTGTGGTCCGGCTATAATATCTTACAGGTTCTTCCGTTATCAGTTGTATCAAGGCTATAATACAAGAATTTACAATTCTAGCCTAGTCGATGCTATTTCGAAGGGATACACGCCCTTTTCCTGGTAGTGCAACAACGGTACGTTGTGAACGGACAGCCCAACAGGGATTAATTCGAGGGATGATGTAATGTGGTCCACAGAAAAAGTAGGTATCGCTTCAATACAAATATCAAGTACAACACCCTTATAAAACTTTTTTTTCGCATAGGCATTGCAGATTTTTTTATTATTGCAGGCATCTAGCAAAATCATATAAAATTACACGGGGAAAAGATAGATCTAAAAATGATAACCATAATCGGTTAAGACAGGCTTTGCCATCAGCACTTGCTGCATCTTTAGGTAGCCTCTATCATCAGCTGCTGTAGATAGCAGCACTCGCTGCATCTTTCCTTTGCAAACTTTTGCAGCCTGCAAATTGCAAGTTCATTGACTTGCTGCATCTTTAGGCAGCCTCTATCATCAGCTACTGTAGATAGCAGCACTCGCTGCATCTTTCCTTTGCAAACTTTTGCAGCCTGCAAATTGCAAGTACATTGTTAGCACGCATGGAAATCTGTTTCCAACACTCACTAGAGAACTGATACAACGAGATCGTGTAAAGCTGCAAGCTCGGCGGCCTCGTTGGTGACAGTCCGAATGAGGCAGCCGAACTTGCAGCTTTACTCGCTGTCAGCATTCTCGTTCTAGGCGTTGTTACCGCCTAGATGACCACGAAATCATCGATCTCGTTCTGCGTCTGGTCCTCGCCCGCGTGCAGCAGCCACATGCGGGCGCCGCGCATCATTAGCAGCGCGAAAACGTTGTTCTGAAACTCAATGCACGCCGGCGCGCCTTTCAGAAGCACCTCCTGCTGCAGCGAGAAACTGCACTCGTCGTTTCGCACCAGGAAGCGCCTGGGTCAAAGCTGCCGCAGCGCTCGAGCTCGCACGCCTGGCGAGTAGATACGACGATCGAGTAAATCTGGTCGATAGGTAGAAGCACGATGGGGCAGCTTGTTCCGACGCCACGGCAGCACAGTATAACCCGACAGGCTGTCGCGGCGCTCGAACTTGCACGCCTGATGCGTAGATACGTAGATCGAGTATATCTGTTGATAATTGGATATGTAGAAGGACGATGCGGCAGCTTGCTCCAGCGCCACGATAGCGAAGTATATCCCTATAGAGGGAGGGGGCTGCCGTGACGCCCGAGCTCACCTGCCTGATGAGTTGGTACGTAGATTGGTAGGCTCATTGACGCTGTAGTTGACTTGCTCCGTTGCGACGCCAATTCTTGATTGCACGTTTGTATTTGACTTCTCGAGAACTTTGGTCACGTTCTATCCTCTAGTCCCATAATCCCGTTGGCGAGGGCACTACCAGCCCAACCCTCTAGTCGAAAAAAAATAACAGGAACGGTTCTGAGATAACATGTGCATGATTTTGTGAAGATATTTTCGCAACTGTTCACAGCACAACGTATTTATTCTAAGAGCCTGTTCGCTACGTAGCTGGAGATGGAGACGAAAACCAAAAGTGTGACCGGATTGGTCAAAAGTAGGTAGCACACAACAAGACAACTAGAGATGGCACTGTGAATTCGTCTCCACCTCTTTGAGGTGGAGAGGGACGGATCTACCTAGAGATTGACAGAGCCAGGCATAACATGGGAGACGAAGATGCAATTGTCCTCGCTGCGTGCTCCGCCGTGGCACAGACGGCGTGGCGTTAGAAGCTCCTTTCAAACGAGACTTGCCTCGGCCCTGTGCTGCTTGCGGTGCGGCCGAGGCTTGCAGACGCTCGAGCGTGCGAGATGGAGCGGGAGTAGGCTCTGGCGTAGCAGACATCGCCCCTGATACTTGAGCTAGCGGAACAAATGTGGACGCAGTCTCGGCGCCTTCTAGCAGCAGAGCTTCATCACCGGCAGATGGTGTCAGCGAGACGAGGGGCTCGGACGCTGGCGTTT
>KE457471.1:2612-14436 GCA_000439335.1 Phytophthora x alni | reverse complement strand
GCACTCTGAGCCGCCTAGCCCTTCATCTCCGCCCACATCGGAACCTTCGACCTTCCATTCAGCGAGCTGCAGTTTCCGGAGTCTCAGAAGCAAGCAGTAGCTTACGCAGTTCTTCATCGTGAGCTGGAGCTCTCACCGTGTCCGTCGTCGGCTCATTTAGAGACCATCCATCCATCGCCTCCGTCGTTGCCGCCGGTCGATCCGTGGCAGAGCCCGATGCGTCCAGCAGGCGCAGATGGACACCGCGAAGAAGGCCGAATGGGAGGAGGCATCGTTGCCGAACAAGTCGGTTGCGCTAGTGCCTTCTCTTTTTGTTATTTTTCTGCAACAGAAACGGTCAGAAGCGTCCCCTCTGGAAGGGCCATCGTTGCTGCATACAGATTCGATCTGGATGCATGGTGTCAATCTGCGCCTGAAAGATTTGCCTGTTGAACACATTGAAACTCGATTGTTTAATTCTTAGTTGTTATGGAGTATTAAACCTGCTGAATTTAGAGATGAAGGGAATCAGTTACATACTCGCAAATATGCGTTCGACACTTCCGCATTTTTTATCGATTTGTTTTGTCGATCGCGGTATTACGAGAACGGCTCGGTCAAGATCGGCATTAATCCAACCGACTTGGTCGCGTGGAATGCATTCGTCGTCGAATTCAAGCTATCTCCGTCAGACAGGGTGCAGCATTTCAAGACCCGACGGGACAAATTCTTTCGCAGCACTATCCGCGTAGCCATGATGAACGTTCACGAGATGTCCATGACTGGCAAAGTTCGCTGCGCAGCATTACTTATGTCGTGTGGTTCTTTGCTGAAACAAGAGGGACTAAGCGGGCGCAGAACTACACCAAGAACAGTAAACAGATGGATGCAGTCAAGCGAGCGAAGAGAGACACTGAGTGGATTGTTGAACGAGGTGGGGCCGCTTACAATATAATTGGTTTGATTTGCCCAGCTCCGAAAGAGACGATCTGATGAGAATATCCTGATTCTCATTTTCATGTTTATATAGTGTTTTGAACGAGCGTTCGTGTAAACAACTCGGACCCGCCCAAATCAAATACAGTGATAACCGCAGATTAATCCGGCTTGATTGGCCCTGACGAGCAACTCGCCAAACAAAAACAAACGCACATCTTGGAGCGGGCCAGATCGCGGTATTTTGATGTAACGTGCCGGGAAGAGAAACTACGGCTTCACACTGCGCACAATGGCGGAAACCTCACTGGGTGATAAATGATTTGGTAAAGGTAGGCAATGTTCGATTATCCTTTCACTTTGCAATGCTCAGTGTCGGTCATGCGAGAATACCCATTGCCACTCGACACTCGTCATCTGGAATTCCGTACGCTTTCATTTTGCGTCTGCAGGGCAGTTTGAAATGAAAAGGCATACCACGGCTAATACATCAGGGAAGTGGTGACAGATCGCTCGGATTAACCCGCTTCGAAATCGCTGTAAACGAACTCGGGGTTCATCGCCACTTCCACATTTTTTGAGACGTGGAACCAGCCCATTAACACCACCGTATGCGACGAATCAGAGACACAAGTATTAAACCGTGCCTTGTCAGCATCCATCATAACAAACTGAGGGGCAAGCTATTGTCCCCGTTATTGAAGAATGGGCCAGGAATTCTAACCGCCGACAAAAATGAAATCTATGATTCAACGACGAATCGGATAGCGCTGCCGAAGGGCTCTATAGATAGCTGTATGGGTTTGTATGACGCCAAGACGTTTGTATTATTGCTTTGTGGCGATAGCAGAGAATGGCATTAATACAGCCCTTGATAAAAGCAACTGAAATATAACTGCTACAAGTTCTTCGAAGGGAAGAAGAATGCTGATATGTTCAAGGGTACCCGAACCTAAGAACTGGTTGCCAAGTGCCATGGCTGCACGTCCAACACGGTGGACTCTGTAATGGGCGAACAACGGCGCTCACCAGACACCAAGTTCGAGGTCGGTTGTGGGGCATTGACAATAACTGCAACATACCAGTTATCTCTAACAATTGCTATTTGTGCATAGCCTCGTGAGAACAACAGAGGGGCGAAAAGAGATTATGATTTCCTCGATGTTGAGCCCGTCATATGCAAATACATCATGGAGCAGAACAAGCGGATGCAACCTATTACAGCAAAGCTGATCAGCTTTCACCTTCGGGGTGAGAACGGCATCGATCGCAAAGAGCGCGTGATGCAAAGGGTGCTGAATGAGCTCAATTTTCATCACCTAAAAGGTGAACTCAGCACATGGACGCAGAATCAGAGGTCAACGTGGCCTTTAGACCAAAATATCTTGTCAAAAAGATCGCGAATCGAACCGTCACCGGACTCATTCGCCTTGCGGTCTATCGCGATGAGTCGTTTTGCAATACAAATAATGTAGCAAGCAATACTTGGCTGTTCGACGACAAAAAGCGCTACGCAAAAGTGGAAAAGGTGAACGGTACGAATTTAAACATATTTTTTCATCTACCCAAATTCGATTTACGACTCGAGGTCGCCAATTTCAATACGAATTGTAAAAAATCCAAAATACATCGACGCTAAAAATTAACGACTTTGGGTGTAGTTATGAGTGGATTCGCTCCTCGACGATTCGAGGGCGTGCGAAAAATAATTTGCATCTCGCGTTGACGGTCTTTCTCTGTGAATTTGTTCAGCGTTGATGGCGCGAGCTGTATAAATCCAGTAATGAGTGTCGTTTCCCGTAAGAATATCCGCTGTGTGCTGCTCCAGTAACATAACTGTAAATACATACAGTAGGGAAATCGTACCCATGTTGCTCCAGCGCTGCAAGTTCATAATCTGTCGCAGGTATTATAATCAAATGCAAGTTACAAAATGCAACGGATGGGTCAACATACCAGCATAGTTTAAATATCCAACAGGGTATTAAAAGATACAAGTAATTTGATATAATAAATAACCCAATTTATATATCGTAATTGACAGGTATTATATCAGAGAAGAATACATACCGCAGTGCGATCCCGCCTAGGACTCTCGATAAAGCCAGAGAATATCGATGAACACAGCAGTTTGATCCATGTTGAAAACGGATGCAATCTTGTCGGGCCCGCTCGCGCCTGAAATAATTCCTTTCTATTCAATTGTGTGCTGAATAGACTGTGTAAAAACATCAGCAACAAGCTAATAAAACAATTTTAGCAGTACACAACTATGTTTTCGATATAATCAAGCATACCTCCATGTCTGAACGCTTTTTCCTGCCTTTGTGGGTAATTCGCCTAACCGAGAGGCGATTTCGCTTCAAAAATCGCCTAAGAAAGGACACGTTCCCCTCTCGTTCTTCGATTTGAATTGCTTGGATCTAAACGCGCAAGGATAATGATCTAACAACGCATAGATACACAGAGATATCGTTTTTTTTAGCATTTCAATGATCCAATCCAGCAATCAAGAGAATAGTCAGTAACACAGAAACTATCATTATAATCGAATTATTAAAACTCACTGTTTTTCGAGGTCTGGGTTGCGTACATACATGGCTGTTCTCTTTGTTGATGGAGTGAAAAACTTGTTTGGTGCCTCGTTTGGATCGTCTTTTCTTGCTTTTTCCACCTATAGTAGGTGGAGCGGTGTACACGAGCTGCAGCTGCTGCAGCCACAACAGTGATGCCTGCTTGTGCCTACAGAGCACTGAGGTTGGTCTTGTTCGTGTTCTTGGGCCGCCGTGGCATCACGCGTGAAGGCTCGCCTGAAAGGCGCGTGAGGGAGGGATGACAAAGCGAAGAGTGCCGTCGGTCGACGAGCGCCACACCAACAATACTTTTTACGGCGTAAATATTCTCTTTAGATTTGCACATTTTATTAGGAGCAGAAGTTTTACGACTGTCTCAATCCGATTTTTTCGGTAGTCGCAAACTGCCAAGTTGAGTCGGTGGTTTGTACGGCCAACCAACGGCGCGCCAAGCAGGTTAGCTAACCGCTTGTTGACGGCGCAGTTGTCACCGACCTAAATCTTGCACCCCGAAATTGACTTACCGAAAAACGGTAAAAAACGCTCAATACCTATGTCCTTCCGCATTCAGCTGGTCGTCGGTCTCGTCGATAGCCGGAGCCAGTGCCACCAGCGGGTACTGAGGCCCTGTCTCCGTCTCGTAGCAGGCAAAGACGGCGAGGTAGTGCTCCATGTCATCCGACCAACCATCGATGATGTTCCCAAAACAATCGGACATCTCGGCGTCTATACCACTCTCCATCGCCTTGATTATCGCGGCCATGGTTCTGACCGAAATAGGGTTCAGTTTCGTGTATCTAATCAACAAAATATATCATTAGTTACAAATTTTTGCCAAAAAATAGGAATGCAAACACTTACTCGAGCGTCTCATTGGGCTCGCAAATTGAGAGGTAAGCTGCCCATCACAACCTATCGCAGCCAAGTGCAGCGGTTCGACACCTAATGATAATAGCGTGCCGGTAGCCGCGACACTAGCGTCGCGCATGTCTCTTTCGTAGTTGGGGTGGACAGATCGGACGTGGGGCACCAGATTGGTGTACCCACTCCGAGACGTATGCTTCCGGCACTTTCCGTACTACTTGCACGCGTAGTAGTATGTAGGCACGCCTTCGTCGTCCAGGCAGGGCTTGAAGTAGAACGCCGCTACCTGCATTAGCGTGAAGGCTGGGCGCGGGGGAGCAGCTGCGAGAAGGTTGTCGGCCATCTTGGCGTGGTGATGCGTGCTGGGGAGGGTGTTCGCCGAAGTGTTTATTTGTGTGAACTCACCCGGGTTGACAGTTCTGGATGGATGTGTCCAACCGCATCAATTTGAATGGCTGGTACACCCTCAAAAAGACTTTCTACTGGCGAAAAAAATGTTGAAACCTTGGCGCGTTTGGCTTCGACTCACGAATCGCTAGCTAGGCCCAGCCTCATTCGACAGAGCAAGGAGCAACTGGGTCAGATTACACGAGCTGATTTGGCAATTAGAGATTTTAACCACTCTTTTGGAGGCCAGCTTAGTGTAGCTCAGCGCGTTTGCTTCACCCAACGGCTTGCAAATGACCAGGCGATGGCGACCGCTTTTTTTGTGGGATGGACGACGAAGATTGAGCCTTGATCGTTGAGGAATTCATCACCTTCGTGGTTGGATGAGTCCATCGATACCGGTATTTCCGAGAGAAAAGAGAACACCGACGGGAGTGATGTCGAGCGACCGAAGTATCAACATGTGTGCAGAGAGCAAAACTAAGTAGAAGTACGTCGCGGGATTCGTCCCCATGGAGAACTCAACCAACATTTACAGACGTTTTGGTCGGGGACCAACAACGACCTTTAAAGTGAATACACTCTATCGCCTTATATGCATCGATATATAAGGCGATAGAGTGTATTCACTTTGTTTTAGAGTCCACTTCAGCGGATGGCGGATTCACGAAATTCATGTTCCTCATCCAGTCCAGCGGATTGATCTATCCGTTGAACGGGTTTGGTTTAGCGGATTGCCCAATCCGTCGGATTGAAACAGCGGATCCGAGGAACAGGCCTGGGATGCCCTGCAAATAGATTACCGAAAGTTTGGGTGGCGATATATGTAACAGAGGAGGCGTTCGTATTAGAAGGCAAATTGTAAAGTGAATTTGTTTGCTTAGCGACTTCCTGCTTTCTAGCTGCTCTATTGTAGCCATAGATTCTTGTGTAATCCTCAGTGCCGTAAGTCCTAAGTAAACATGTGCATCAACAACTTTGACTTAACCGTGGCCGTGAACATGAGCGTGATCATGTATGACTCGGTGTGGTCGTAAACGACGTAGCCGTACAAAACGGAGTAGCAGAACTCCGTTACAATATATAAATTCCGCTTCTGAATTCTACAGTAGTACTTACCAAAATGAAATATTGAAACGAAAAATATGAACCACATCATCGGCTCTGACCGAACAAGTTTCGCTGCACGGCTCCGCTGGCGTGGCCGACGAGATTCCGTGTTCAGTTAAGACCAAGCCTCCCACGAGCAAATGACGAGCACGACTCGTAAGGTTTTTCCGTGAGCAATAAAACCTTAGGAGCAGTGCTCGCGAGGTTTTTCGATTCGGCATTTGCTCGTTCTCTGATGCTTCAATTGGGTGTTTTTTTTTAATTGGCCGTTTCCAGCGACAATCGTCAAGCGTAAGTAAAATACAATCCCGCCTTCAAGCAAGTCTACCTACACTGTACACCAGCAAGTCCGCCCGCACCAGCAATACCGCCCGCACCAGCAAGCCCCCGCTCCCGATGTCATGGTATTAATCCGGGCCCAGGCGAAGGCAGAACCTCAAGCTGCACGAGGCGACGACGTTGAAGACATGTACGATCGGACAAGCGCCAACGCCGAGTACCCTGATGAGACTGACGAGTATGAGAATGATGACATGACCGATGGTCCAAGTCGCGGCACCGCGTCGGCGTTAGTGGTGGTGGAGAAATCGGGGGCGAATATTATCCCAGGTGTTGAGGGCCACCTCGAGAAACTGGCGGGGTTCTTTCTCGCCCAAGCGCGATCTCTTGCTGAGGGGCACGCGATGCTGCAGTCCCAGCAAGAAGGACAGAGTAATTCTCAAAGTGCCGCTCTAATGGCCGTTCAGGCCTCGACTGAGACGGGCATCAAGCAGCTGACGGATCAGCAGCTTGAAATAGCTGGCCGGTTCCAGGAAGAGCTGGCGGCGACTCAATCGGCCATCCGTGAACAATTTATGGCGATGCAGATGATGCAGGCGCAAGCTGGAGAACAGATCAAAAAGTCTGTGACGGAGAAGCTCTTCAATGTGCGGCGTGAAGTGCAGTGTGAGTCCCAGGCGCTAATAACCTCCCAAGCGAGCGGATTTAATCGACTGGAGACTCAGCTGAACGACAAAATTGACGACGGGTACCAGACACTGACATCTCGGATCCAGCAGCTCATCGAGGAGCAAACGACGATACGGCAGGACGCGAACATCGCTTCCGATATCTCAAAGGTGCACTTTCTTTGTTATTCTTTGTACTTTCACAAACCTGGGTATAATTAAGCGACAACAGCTCTACGGTATGTGGGCTGCTGAGCGATGCGAGCCTAACGGTACAGTCTGGGCTAGCTTCCGTGTGGACATGCTCCATGCGGAAGTGAATCGTCTCCACAGTTCCCAAGTGCCTTGGGTTATACATGTTACCTACCACCCGGGTTTGTGTTGGTTTTGTTATTTTGACAAATTGCTAACCTCTTGTATTTTCTTTGTTTTATTATATGTACAAATGGTAGTCAGCTTGCGCACATCGGTAATGTGCCAGAACCAGGAGGCGCTTCCGGATAAGTACTCCATGTGTGGGCTGTTCTAGGTGAACAATGCCCTTAAGCAGCGGGACTTCTTGACGGATGCAGCAATGCGGCCCATTTTGTCCCACTTACGCCAAGTTCGACCCTCCGAGGACCATGGTGACCAACGCTATGATGCGTACACCATCGACGCCTTGCAGAAGGCGCTGCAAAGGCAGCGCAAACAGCTGTGTTTCCTGAACACCACGACGGGGTTCAAGAGCAGGGACAAGCGCCCCGGTGCGATTATTCGAAGCCGGAAACCCGCTTTGCTGATAATTGGGCAACGTCCGGGTCAAGCTGCGGGTACCTGGTACTGCATTGCATGCATGGGTCGGAAACAAATTTGTTTTCATCGATTCTGACAGGTACCGCTACTTCCGGAATCGTGTGGATCTTTTGAAGGGATTCTTTTCCCGGATTGACCACGTTTACACCGTTGAGGGTGCCTCTTGAGGGGTATACATATGTAGAAAGTACACTGAGGTCTAAATCTATTTTTAAGTTCAATTTAGAATTCTTTGATGTTAATTTTTGTAATACTGTTGAAATAATATATTTATACTATATTCTTCTGGTGTTATATCTTTATAATTATAGTACTTGTGCGTTTTAGTACTTGAGAGTTTGTGTTATCATTTTACACAGTTTGTACTATGTTTGACAGTTTGATAGATATCGATAATGAATAATCTGTTTCTCGTTAAGTTGTATTGCTAAAGCTACACTTGTTACTTATATTTCAAGTGGTATATGTTATTTTACCCAGTTTTACTAACTTATCACCAAGTTATTACAGAGTGACTGCCGTAGTTTTAGGCCACAGGAGCCCTCCCCCCTGTTTTGGCTTCTAGGCCTAATTTCGAATTGAGATGACAACCAACTACCCGTTGGATTTAGAACTACCTTTACAAGGTCGTCACCGATGCTTGAGATGAGTCAACAGCATACTTTCGCTGCTAGTGCTCTATAGTGTGGAAAGAAGCGCCAAATACCGGCTACAGCACCTTGTTTAACCACGTTCTCTGTCTTTGTGGTCACGATGATGGTAAGCGACACCAACACAGCCACGTGGATCAGCTTTATCGACCAAACGTCGTATGTTCTGCTGACCTGACTAGGTAGTAACCGACAAACTGCTGTTTTTGTGGTGTGAGGACCAACTCGTGCCCAAGTACACCAATTCGGAGCATGTTTCGATGGGAACGCTGCTGAAGTACGTCGGTGTAGTCATGCTTCAAGTCGAGATTGGAATCATTCTGGCCTCCTCGTCAAATTTGGTATTATGGTTAAGAAATGGGCTTTCTAATCAGAACAGTACCGTGTGGCTTGGCGAGGTTTCAACACGACGGTCGAGCTGACATGGTTCCCCTGGGCTTCGTGCCTTAGATCGACGACAATATAACCGACCATAACTTGGCTAGCCATGCCAAGCTTCTGGGGGGATCCTTCCTGTTTACAACCGTAAAAAAGTGGATAACATCAATGTCGTCGGTGAAAACTGTGCCGTCAACACCAACACGACCAATCTCGTGGCCCTTCTGCTTGCCAGTTAAACGTCACATCACATGAACTTAGCTATCCCGAAGTTCATGGCTAACTAAAACTCATTGTTGGATAAAATTCAGGACATCATACGCATCCTCAGCCACTCTGCGAAACTTCAGTGATTTTGTTGTGATGCTATTAACTATATTTTGCAAGTTTGTTATAAAATGTGATTCTTGTTGCATTTTCAGGAAAATCACTTGTTTGAGACCTGGTGTACACAGGAAGACTCAATGAACCGTAAAGCACGGATCAAATGCTACATCTGTAAAAAGTTGAAAACGTGTATAGAAACAAAAACTGTACACTATTTATTACACTGGTAAAAAGTTTAAGTATAACCTTTATCAAACCAAGTCACTTTAGTGCTGTTCAGATTTTTTTTTTTCAGGATGCTGCACTGGACCCGTGTGTAGTAATCGATTCGTCTTTGTCGGTAAATATGCTTTAGCACATTTTTTGCAATCAAGGACGTTAATGACACGTTGGGCGACAAGCTAGTTCATAGTTTACAAAATAGTCAGTTCGTATGGTAAGGAATTTAAAATAGTTCACCTGCAGGTCGGGTCCTGACTAAAACAGGACCAGACCAACATATGAACTGTTTAAAATCCTTACTAAACGAACCCGGACGAGACCAAAGGGAAATGCAGTGTGTTTTTGTAACCGATCCTATGTGGATCCCACGATTCGTTTGGTTTCAAAACAAACTATGTCTTTGTGGAATCTGCGTGCTTTGATTTGTGATACTTGGATTCATGATATATTATGCAAATTGAAATACCTGCTGTAGTATTGCAATACAAGCATTCACGGCTCAATGTTGACAATTGTCGTATGCTGGCGGTAACGCCTAATGTCTGCAAATCTGCACGTCCGTGTGGCTTAAACATATATTATAGCTGTATTGTACGAAATGAAATTTAAAACTCGGCCAATACAGGAGTCGGTTCTGTTAACCTTCCATTTGTTGTGAAGGACATAGTCATTTAATATATTACTAGCACTTGAATAGGCGGTTGAAAAAGGTTACGTATAGGCAAAGACGACAAATGGGGAGGCTAGCCGGTAGTGCGGCAATCGCCATTTGTTCAGAACTGGCCCCTTCAACCCGTGTTTGTTATATTTAAATCATCGTGTTTGCTAAGAGTACATATCAGTCTACCAGACTGAAGACTGGATTCCGAAATTTCGATGTAAAACGTAATTTGGTTCATTCCAAGTTTAGGCTCACAGAGGTGGTCTATGTAACAGGTTAACCTTTGAAACACGCCGATATTGTTTGTCGCGACAAGCGAGGCCAGTCCCTAGCTATGTTCATATCGACACGTGCCGTCCACGAATATCTGCGCCCCTGGATAGCGTAGAAGTTCCAGTAGCTGCGGATCGGTCCATCCGATGATGCGTTGGAGTCAGTCACCCTCCACAAATGTCTCGTGAAGCTGGTAAAAGTTCAAAGTCGTTCCAGATACCTGATTTGGAGGTCCATTCCGTGCACATTGCAGCCAAAATGTAGGCGTCGGGTACGGCTTACACGTTGCGTCACCAGTTGACCCGTCAAACCTTGGACAACATCGTCATCGTATCCGACAAAATACGAGTCTCTGACCAATCGCCAGATCTGGAGAGGTTTATGCGATAGATTTGAATTCGCCAGTCGGTCGACTCATCATTCATGTCATCAATGACATTCACATAACTTGGAGCTCAATCACCTTTACTACTTGTGTGACGGGCGAAGTTGGTAGATGCCCCTCTCACCAGGCAAAAATCAACTTTCCCTTTGCACCCGGGAGTGCGACGGTAAAAGCTGCACTGAAACGAAATCTTTCGCGACGACTGTCGAGCTTAAAGACAACGCTGAATGACGCTGTCCCGGTAGCGCGGACTTTATCTCGCGTGACTGCATCCCATCAAACCATCGATAAATATAAAACCACCAAAGAGCCGATACAAACATCTAGTATAGGATTTGCCCTGTTTATTCCGATTCAATTGACAATATCATGCAAATACTGAAATTTCCGAAGAGCGAATACAAACATCAAGTATGCACTTGACCTCGTTTATACAATTCTTTTATAATATCGTGTTTGGTAATTCCGAAAATCTAGAAGAGTTGATACACATATTAGGTATGAACGTTGTCCTGGTTAACACGATTGTTTTGAAAAGAACGTAAGAGGTTACCAAACATTTCAGTGTACTAATTCGCCGATTCTTGTTATTTAGTATTTGTATCCAAGGTCTTTTTATCGATGCATAGTGCTGATGGTGAGCGATGAGGCAACTGGGGTGTTTGTATCGTGCGATTACGCGCATGCGACTGGCAAAACGAACCTTCTCTACCGAAAGTTGATGACGTGCATGAACGATTCCACAGGGAACCGAATTCGTCCGGGCACGGTGGTTTTCAACTTTGAGGCTGCTCTGATCGACTCTGTGGTCTCCCAGTTTCCGGAGGCAAGAGTGATCGGCTGTTTATTCCACTTTAAACAAGCGATCCGGAGACGGGTGTTGAAGTTGCGGATCCGACCCCAGGAGATCACTATCGCGAGGTAGGTTGGTGTTTTGGACATGCTCACTGTCGTCGTGCCGGAACACGTTGATCCTCACGGAATCAACTTCGTCACAAATTGATTATGGGTCGGTGTCGCTCAGCGGGAATCGAGTACTCCACGGTGAGCTGGGAATGATTTTGGACATGGATTAACACATTTTCGGTGGATGTGTGGAATGTTTTCGGCATGGATCTCAACATCGTCAGCTGAACGAACAATCCCTTGGAGAGGTTCAACCGCGAACTGAATGCTGCTATTGCTGCACCACACCCAAGCATCCCCGCCTTCGCCTGGACAATCGACACAATATCTCGACGTTATGTGCAACTCTTAAGCGACAGTTCTAATCGACGAGCCATCGCACATGTCCAAGGAGCCATCAATACGCCGAAATCAGTTGATTTAAATGCGCG
>KE457212.1:4013-14365 GCA_000439335.1 Phytophthora x alni | reverse complement strand
TGTACAATGGAGCGGCGCGAGTGGGAGCGGTGGTTCAAAGTGGATGCGTTCTCAAAATATTTGACAGCATATAACAATACCTACTGCCGCATTCAAGGTGATCTGCATGACTTGAATGATGTGGAATGGGAGGCGGTTAAGTATGTTCTTGCGCACGATGGAGAACGTATGACGGCGAGCCAAGTCGAGGGGAATTGTGGTATTGCTATTCGAGGTAACCACGAGAGCCGAACCGTTGATCTGCTTCTTCGCATGGGGGTTCTGATCGAAGGAAGCGATGGTGCATTTGGCCTTGGTATCGGAGATGATGCATCGAATTTGTGTGGAAGCGCTTCCTGTTCGAGAAATCAAGCAAGTTGCTTCCACAGATGATCCATTGGAGCTGTTATGCGTTGCGCTTCGATTTTTCAATCCGCAATGCATCTCACACCATTTTGTGAACAATCGACAGTCTCCGAGCGAGTCAGTTTTCCACTTAGAGCTATTCGCAACGATACGCGACATCATGCAGAAGGTACCGCTAACCAAAGGCTTATACGCTGAAGTAAAAACCCCGGATAGCCGATCAAGGGCCGATATTCTCCTCATTAACGGCATCAGACTCGCATACGAGATCAAGTCGAATCAATTACGCACAAAGGAGATCACTGCTGCAGCTCGACAAGCAGATCAGTACAGGCAACAGTTTCAAGTTAACCACATGGTGGTCGTGAATTTTGTTCCCCGCGGACATATATTCGACCCAATTTACCAAGTGAAGCAGTTTGAAGACATCCAGATCATTCATGCCCAATTTCCAAATTCGTGCGACGAATTTGACCTGAGCTATCTGGTGAATGGGCAGATACAGCATCGCGTAGTCAAGGCCGGTAACACTTGACGAAAACCCATGAATGAAACTGCTGAAATCACAATTTATATTCCCAATTTTAAGAAATACTACGAAGTATCACCCAGCAGCGAAGTTTTACTGATGACTATACTGTATATACAGCCAAGTCACTCGAACTCAACTGCGGCACGTGCCATTTGGGCGGTCGGTTATTCCAAACGAAGCTTATGTCGAGCACCTCTGCCAAAGCAACGATGCGGCATCGTCGATGCCACCGTTATCCGTTCGTGTAGAGGGTTTGTTGCCTTTTCGCATCGATATATATCCCGATGTACGAGAGTCCTCGAGGGTGAGGTTCGGTTGAAGCCTCCGAGGAATTGGGTTCGACCAGGGTGGATGCTGCCCACGCGTGAATTCTGCCCGCACCTCGCAATGCACCATACCGTATAATATCACGGTCATTTGGATACTGGGCTCGTTCATCATTGCCACATACTTTAGTATTGCGACCTGGTGATTTCGGGCTCAAATGATTTTGTGGGGTAGGTCTGCCAGACAGTCGTCGGCCAGCGCACGAGTTTTTTTTTGCGGTAGCACCGTCGCCACCGTAACAAACACAGAAGCTACAATCTCCCTTGCAACATTTGGTATTTGTGTTAGTGAATTACCTGGATTCCAGCCTCAGTTTCTTAGCGCTGGTTTGTGAGCATAGCTGCTCTTGAAATCATGAACTGTCGCCAAACCACATTCGTCTTGTCCTTGGTCACGATCTCAGTTGAGGGTTGTTTCTTGACTGGAATCTCGCCCTTGAGCTTGAGCGCCAACAGCTTCGCCTGCGTGTGGTCGAGCGGCCTCGCGGTGGTGGTGCTTTTCGTAACCATAGGCTCCGCCTCAGTGATGGCGTCCTTATCTCGGATGAAGAAGAGCGTGCTGAGCGGAAGCGCGTTACGACTCGTCATAATTCAGGGGCTTCTTGGTTGTCACTTCACACTGGTGGCGAAGAGAGGAATTCTGCAAATGGGCGACGAAGAGATGAACGCGCGGTGCCAACCGGCTGCAAAAGACGGGCTTTCGTACCGTATGAAAATCTGGTGATCGCATATGCTTTCGACCTTCCCACTCAACACTGTTGAGTCAACAGTGTGCAATGCCAAGGTCCTGTTAGTATTACTAACAGGCCTCTTAAAACTAGGCATTCATGGATAGGGCATTTTGCATCTTTTATGAGAAAAACCTATTTTTGAGAACCCCGAGACTTCAGATTGCTGGTGGCACCACCTCGTCGTGGTGCTAACTCTTCAATTTTATGCCGTTTTCAGCAGCGAAAAGTGCAAAAGCATGCTGGCAAGCCCATAACCGGAAGCATACATGAGGGAAATCTTTGTGCTCGGCCTCTAGCCTCCCATTTCTGCTAGGTGGAAATAGGCATTCTGAAAAAGTAGGATTAGGCTTTTTGGCTTTTTTCTGGCCCAATGCCTAGTTATAAGAGGCCTGCCTGTTAGATTCACCAAGGTACAAAGACGAAGGCACCGACTTTGGAAGACGACGTCGCGTACGAAACTGGATCTTCTCGAGTTATTGAGAGGGCATCTGCTGCAAGCTGCTTCTATTAATAGAGATCACTTGATGCCACTTTTAAAACTTAGCGTAGCGGTGCTGTATGCACGCACTCGGCTTTACCTTGAAGTGTACGTCGCAAAGGCAGATCGGTAGAGACGACATAATTCCATCAATTACTTCAATGAGTGCAGCCTATTGCGGTAGAGCACTGTACACAGTCGTCTTTTTCCAGTCGAGGATAGTTTTCGTGTCTGGGTACTGCACAGCTATTCTTGCTGCGGATGGAGGCGAGACCGTTTCTTCTTTCCTCTCTCTCTCCCTGTTTCCATGTCGACGCAACTCGGTGCTTTGCTGAAGAATGGGGATTCCCTTCAACCTCTTCGACAAGAGCGACCTGCCAAGCAGGAGGATGGGAATCCAGAAGCGACGGTCATTTCTCGAAGGCAGGCCGAACTGGAGGCAGCGAATGACCGACTACAGCGAACAGCCCAGGTACAATTCAAATACTGTATTTATGTTTTTGCAATGAAGGACTTGTAACCTGAGACTAGTGTGGTAAGCTTAGAACTTCTCGGTTGAATGGAAATCGTTCCTCGGGTACGCAATGAAGATAAAGCAGCAACGCACGAATGGAGCGACTACGAGTCCCCCCACCGGTGAGAGAGATCTGGAAGATTTACTGTTGAAAACTCAAGGGGGCCTTGTCTTACTGCGGGAGCTGCACAACCGTCGAGATGAACAATGGAAGGCGGTGCGTGAACACTTTGGATACGAACACTCTTCCCCCAATGCTGCGACAGATGAAGATGGGTCGGTCCCACCTCCACCGCAGCAAGTGGCGAAGCAGCCGCAATGGCTGCACACTCTCACCTCGAAGCTCTTGGAGCTGAATCAGCAGGTGGCGGTCGCTTGTCATTGCGCTCTCAAGAGAGCGCAGCTGACGGTTGACCAGCACCAGACACCGACGACCAGAAAGTTGCCAACGCAGTCGCCAGTTCTGGTCAAGCTGCGATCCCATGCACTTGAGACGCACCACCGACTCCTCCACGCATTGAACTCCGAGTCATCTCCACTTCATGATTTTGTGACTGTCGACGATGTGAATCAGCTGCTGCAGTTCAACTACATGAAGCACCAGCAGGCCGTGGTGCTTGAGCGCTTTTGTACTCGTCTCAAGTGGCTACCTGTAAGCCACCGCTTCCATTTACGGCAGCGAATGCTGGCACTCATCCACCAGCAAAAGGTGAAGAATACGCCACGCCCGACGGCGTATCACGATAGCAAAGTTCACATCCACTGTCCGCTATTCATGATGTCGACTTCACATTTCATCACGGAGCTGAAACATTTGGCACAAAAGTGCTCTTTGACCATAAGTTCGGCCAGTGCTGAGGAATACGAGGACCTTAGACGAGGCGCAGACGCTTATCTAGCGTCTGCAGTCGGCACCTTTCCACCGAACAATGCCATCAACTCGGATGTGGGTTTAGAAGTCAACTTGGAGTCTTTAGTGCACGCGTACACCCAGAACTCGAGGTGGGAGCTCATTCAGCGTGGCTATCTTCGCAATTGTGAGCCTAGACACGGGAGCATCGAAGAAACCTTGATCGCCCTCCGCAATGACCACAAAATCGACTCGCTCTTGGCGAACGAGTGGGAGCTGCTCAGTCTTGACGACGTTGAATACCTTCGTGTGAGACTTGAGGCGCTGTCCAGAGCGCACATGAATCGCGCCAAAGTGGACGTGACAAAGTCTCAGCCTGCTGCGGTTGAAAATGCCATCACGGAAGACGCAACAGTCGATGATGAAGCCGACGAAGGAGAAGGCTCTAAGCCTAAATCTGGTCTGCCGCATGCCTGGAATCCCGATGCGCTGTATTCTCTCTACGTCCTGCGTGTATCATCATGTCGAACAAGACGCTTGAGCTTGTTGCGCCTGTTGAACTATCTCCACTTCGTCCAGCTCTGCCAAACCAGTTCATTGCCCAAAGATGGCGCCTTCAAAGTCAGTCCTGGCTCCAAGCATTCCATTCATGCTGCTTCGCTGCCTTCAAAGTTTGCCGCTGGGTCTGTAGACGGCGCCATGATAAGCCCGTGGATGGTAACAAAGTGCGAGAAAACTGGAGACTACGTCGTTACGCGCGTACCAGGCAGACGACACGAAGACATCGATGACGAAGACGACGATAACAACGATAGCGATCCCCAAGAATTCATTTTTGCTGCAGCACGGCGCGACTTGGAAGTGTTGGAACTTCAAATGTTGCGGATAGCGAGTATCTTCATTTTCAAGCAGGAGTACGACAGTCTTCCCACATCTCCACGCAAACGCTACAGCGACAAGTACGGGAACGACCAGGAGTCGGACAGCATTGTGACGACTATTGATCGTTTGCAGGTGCTTCGTGACATCTACGACTGCGAGCTTGCGCTCCAGCAAGCGAAGGCGCAGTTGGTAGAGAGACTCCTAGAGTGTGGTCTTGAATTTTCTCCAAGACCTCAAGACGTCAGCGAACTTGGTTTGGCCTCTCCAGAAGATCACACTGAACCATTTGCAGCTATCCTGTTCCCACTGCTACAACGACGGCCGCTAATTGATTTTACGCACGCGTACTTCTTCGAAAGCTACGCGGCCGAGACGCTCCTGCTCGAGCTCCAAGCTTCACTTGTACTGCAAATGGCTCAACACTTCCAGCGTTTGGAATGGAGCGCCCTTCGAGAGTTCGCTTTTAGTGAGGAGAGCATCGAAGAAGATGAGAAACGCCAATGGGTTTGTCGCCAAATCTTGGGCTCTCAAGCGTTGGTTCAGCTTTATGCCCATCAAGAAGAACTGGTGCTTGAAGCCGACGAGAAATGGTTCACTGCCACTTCAATCGGTGATTTTCTCTCGCTTCAGCACGTTCTTTTGGAGCAAACACTGGTCATCTGGTCGCTGATCATCAAGCTCGAGCTACCGGGAAGGACCGTGAACTGTCTTGAGCGAACTGCTGGCGATTTGTTACTCGGAGGGGGATGGCAACTCGTTCTTCCCCCACAAGTACTAGCCGATGTTTGCAGAAATATCCACGAGCAACCAAGTGCGCCACCAACCCTCGTTGAGTGTCTCGCTCAGGCCATCGAGCTCGATATTTGGCGTCAAAAACTCACAAAAAGCGTCTACGAAGCTCATTTGCTTGAACGCATCCACAACTTCCAGTTCGGCTTTGTCAAGCAAGTTGCTGCGTTTGATACAGTAGTTGGAGGAGAGCAAGCGCGGCATCTCCCGTTCTTCTTTGACTTCGGCGACTGTGACCGCACCAAATCGCTTCAGCCCATCGCGTTTGAATTAGAGACGCCGATGTTCCACTCGTCGGCTTCAAAATTCGCCGCTCTGTGTAGTGGCGACGGTAAATCCATCTCGGAGTGGCTCCAAACGCAGCTGAGTGCTCTACACACCCGTACCGGCGATAGTGGTAACAATGACGACATTGCTACACAAGCCAAGCATTCTGAAACGTGGAGGAGTTCACTGCTGTCACTTCAGGAGCAATACGTATCGTACATGACGGTAATCGTGGGCTACCAAGACGCAGTCGGCGCTGATGTGTACGAGTTTGCAGCTTCGTATCCGTACGTGTGTTTGGCCAACTCGCTTGCTCCAGAATCATCGTCTTCATCCGACGAAAACTCAACATTGGCCATGGACATCAACACCGTTCGTACGAAATACGCCAAAGAAATCTCCGACAAGATGACGGAGGAGATGCGAACAAGCTGCTTTCCGTACTGGAAACGACTCGAAAACCTCAAGCAGCAGCTACAGGAGCGCTTCACCACTGCCCCAAGTCAAACTAGCGACGGATTGAAGGCTGCGTTTGCATCGCTGCAGCCAGGAGGTCATCTGGAGGTTGACATGGCTGCATGCGGCCAGCTCCTGGGCGACGAGATGCACCACCCGAAACTGCTCATCGCGTTGAATGAGCATTTGCAGCGGCTCCGGAACGAGAAGAGACTCATGCAACAGCTTAGTCCAGCTGCACGTGCTAGATGTGCGTTCACTACGCGCGCAGCAGCAACCGACAGGTTCACAAACGAGGCCCAAAACGACGAAGACCAGCCTTCTGGCCTGACCAAGTGGCTACTCGTCAAGCTGCACCAACTCAAGGAAGACCTCCAGATTCACGAGCGCCCGAAAGTGGAGCAGCTTCTGCTGACACCACCGGCAGCGCGAGTTTCACCTTCAGCTGCAACGCAGCGCGCGAAGCGGACATTCGGTGCAACCCGCTCCACGGACGAGTCCAGTGTGGACGCTCAAACTCTGCTGCAAACGATCCCAACGTTTCGCTGCTTACTCCAAACATTTGCGGTGAGCTATGAGAAACCTCGACGTGATTCAACTGGTGGGGCCGCCAGCGCTCACGCAGCAAGGCTCCACGAACACCGCGAGGAAACGCTGCGCGTACTGCTGTCCATTTTCAATGAACTCAGCTGCACTTTGGACTTGTTGCGGATTCGGTGCGGCTCGCGCTTTGCTACCACTCGATACACGTCATCAGGTAGTGGACTGCGTTATGTCCCCATTAAGTCGAGTTCCGAAAGCTCTGCTGGAGGCGTGCACTCTGGTCTTGGTCGACTTGAGCGTTGGCAAACCCAGTTCCACTATGAAGTGCGCCATCTACTTGATGATATCACAAGCCGACTGAGTCCTGAAGCTGCCATAACGACTGGGGACTTGTTCGACACTCATCCGGAACACTTGAAAAGTCAGTACTACGCCTCGCTCATGCGTCAGGAAATGCACGCCGCGCTCCAGGAGGCGGGCGCTCATTCAATGCACATGCTGCGATGTACAACGAACTACGCATTGCTGCAGACATACCAGAAGAACGCTGGTATACGTGTTCGAAAGCGTCGACAGCACTTGGTCGTATTCCTGTCAACCTTGGAAAACATCGCAACAACAGCGATGGACGCACTCAAAGCAAGGATGAGGCGGCTTGTTCGAGCCGGCGAGACGGCCTTCTTTGCTGAAGCTAGACCCCGTGAGCGTGAGTGGCAGTCTTTCAAAGATGCCATTGGCAAGTATGAACCACGAGACCGCGAGTACATTGCGGCGATCACGCGGCTATTAAAGCTGCATCGGGTTTTCATCGACGAAAATTGTCAAGCTCTTCTGCGTCTGGAAGAGGAGGCTGCGTCGGCTTCACTAATCGCGCAATGTGCTGCAGAAAATCAGGCTTTGGTAGCTCTGGATGAGTTGTGGGATCGATTTCAGCTTCCGGCTTGGGATTCTCTGCTGGGGGACGAGAGTTCCTTCAGCAGCGGTCGATCAACAACACCGGTTGTGGGCGGAAAGAGCCTTCACATGAAGAAGCGCCTGCTTGGAAATGCTGACGGAGCTGCCTCGTCCTCACCGGAGTTTTCATCGCCAAATGACCCGTCCTTCGCGCTCCACAGTCTATACATGAGCTCCACCACAGCACTCGTTCAGTTTTGCAACACTGGCGTGCTCGTCCTGCCACCCCCAAGCATCATCGAGGACCAGCTCAGCTATCTCGAGATCTCCGTTGAGCTGATGTGGGTGAATGCCGACATGAAAGAGCTCGAAGAGCAGTACAAGAAGCTCATGTTGCACCGAAAAACACATCGCGAGCACCAGCGATTATCCAGTGCCACCCCTCGAAAACCTCCGAAATATCCACAAGCAGTATCAGGACCAACGTGCTCGACAGCAGCTTCGTCACTCTTGGCATTGAACAAATACTTTCACGAGGAAGGGATTCCTGATGATAAAGCTCAGCAACCAGAGTCATCATCCGGTGGGAACGGCGTATCACCCGAGCGTAAACCAAAGAAGCGGGAACCCGCTCCAGTATTTGTCGTTCCAGCTTCCGAAATGGCTCTGTTTCTTCGTGAAATCACTACCAACTGTGTTGAACACAGCAAGCAGCTTCTTCATCTTCAAAACACGGCCATGCAGCAGCTTCGTGATCAGAGTCAGGCTGTCACGATTGAGTGCCAGAAGATCGAGAAACAATGGACAAAAGCGAAAGCTGAAGAGCGGATTCGGCGCGAAGCTTTTGCTGTAGACCATGCGTTCCACTTGTACTTTGAGGTGGAGGCTCTGCGAAAGCAGCTTGGGGTGGTGGAGGCTCGCAGAGAGCTGGAGCAGCAAATACTGCGCTGTGATCTCAACGCCGAATACGACGAAAAGCTGCGCGTGATGCACGCCGAGCTCCTCAACAAGCAGCAAAAGTTCGCTGAGTATCGCACGACCATGCAGCGCGAACTGCAGACAGTGATTCAAGGAGCCCACTCGCAATTCGTTGACCAGCTCTTGGACTACTCCGGCGCAATCCCCTCGGCGACCAAAACCTCGGTGGCAACATTGCTGCGCGGACAGCAAGACGTCGTAAGGATAAAGAGTGAGAACGCCGCCATGAAGCAAGCACTCTTGAGGGTCCAAGCTCTGGGAGATATGCAGCAACAAACTCAAAATGCTGCTCGGGAGCGCGAACTCCTTCTCACCCAGCGATTTGCCACGGCTGAAGCTCTCCAACGCAACGAAGTGGAAACACTACAGGCGTACGTGAAGCAGCTTGAGGGGAATCTGAGTAAGTTGTCGCAGGAGAAGACGTACTTCCAGGTGAAATGGACGACGGCCCAGAAGCAAATGGAAGCCACAGCTCAGAGGAGACGTGAAGCCAAAATCCGCGCCTTGTCAGCAACTTACACCCGAACAATGCCGACAACTGGAGCCACAGGTTTGGACGATGACACCCCACCAGCGATCGTCAATACGCGTGTCCAAGTCGACGCACGAAGCGATACCGAGAGTGTCACGGAGCCCGGTACTACTCGGCCCCCAACAGCGATGAGTACTGTGGACGCCGCGCAGAAGCAGGAACGTCAGCGCCTTGAAGCACAATATCTGAATACCACCCGACATTACCAGAATGAAATCCGTCGCTTACAACAGCAGGTCACGCGCGAGATCCGCGAGAAAGCAGCCATCGCCGAGCAGCTCACACAACTGCGGCAGTACGAGTCTTCAGCATCTATCCAGCCACGCGACGGATTGCCTCTCATCGATGACCCTCAAACGCCGAGAACTCCACGTGGAGAAGACGCTTTCAGTCGTAGAGATCACTTGCTGCCGTCCACCCCGCGCAGGTCGCAGTCTGCATCACCTCGCACGCCCACGAGAGCGGCACCGCCAGATCGGTCATCAACACCCAGGCGTCCGAAGTCGTCCTTCTCCCCTCGAACCTCGTTGCTTCGCGCTCATGTGGCAGTTGGGGCTGGATCACAGCCGCCGATACTCGAGACATGTTCGATTGTCCCTGGTTCTGCGGCGTCTTCGAGGCCGAACAGCTCTGCTGGAACTCCTGCGAGAAAGTTTCAGGTAGTCAAGCGCGAAACGAACGTGGTCGGTGGCGTCGCGGGTGTGCCCAACACTTTGTCGATCCGCGAACCTCTGCCATATCGCTGAAATACAACTACTGTAACTACATGTACGCGGAAATGCAGCGCAAAGTGAAGCGTACATTAACCAATAATACAGTAGAGCATTGAAGTGCAGCAGCAGCTGCGGAGCACGACCGCGTCGCTTCCTCCGACTGCTTGTCCGGCCTTGCGGCGGACGTGGCTGCGTTCATCGCCCTGAAGAAAGAGAGAAAGCGATACCGCACGACGAAAGTGGAGGACGGGGTGGGGCTCAATGCGGCATAATGTCGCCTCAAGCCCTCCCTTCCTGCAGAAATGGCGCGCTGCAGTGGGAGGGGATGTGGACACGGATGGAGCTACACCCAGTTGTCGGGTGTTCACAGTGTTCGCTCGCGCTCACACTTACGCGCCGTCCTCCCTGCAAAAAAAGAGTCAGCCACTTCACTTTTATTTCGAAGTTGTCACATCCGTCGTCGTACCAGTCCGGGGACATGCCGAAGTAGTCCTCCATCGCGTCTTCCGCGTCGTCGTCCAT
>KE456886.1:3046-14811 GCA_000439335.1 Phytophthora x alni | reverse complement strand
CCCCGTCCCAAAAGCGATTCCGATTCAAGCGTGTTGAATGGGAACCACAGAGCGACAACTACAACTGCGGTGTCTTTGTGATTTTGTTTTTCAAGTTGGTTATTTGCCAGGTGCAGCCCACAGGAACGGAAGGAGATACGACGTTGGCGATGTAGTTCTTCATATACAGATTCCTTAACCACATCATTAAGTCAATGTAAGCAAGCCTTTTTCTAATTGAAATTACGTGTTTGAGTTGGTTAGTTCTTAATATCCTCTCGCAAAGTCTCTGTGGAAATCAAGATGCGTAATACTGTCCGAGATGTGTAGTGCAGTCCGAGCACTTAGAGAAATTCTACGAGTTTGGTGCGGGTGCAACGACCATCACTCGTCAACACAGGACGTTTTGCGCTATGTACGTGCCCGATCTACGCAAAATTGCTCTTTCTTTGGGTAGGCTTGCTGGGGTATCCAGCACATATCCACCAGACGAGACGGAATACTATGTATGACTGTGCACGACTTTGCCCACCGTACACAGTCTGACATCAGATATATAATCGTGGGTGCCCCTTCCGATTTTTTTTACTATGGGGCACCGCACCCACTTTTATAGAAGGTGTGACGCATTGTGTAGCTTGATTGGCTTATATGCATTTCATCCAATTACAGACACCGGTTTTTTCCCGCTCAAAACACACTATTAGTAGACCCTATGTGTACAACACGAACAGGCAAAGGGTGTGCAGCCATGTGGTATTTAGGCTGATACAAAATGGTAGCAAAATTGAATTGTATACAAATGTGACGCAATGCTATAAATAAGACAAATCGTGTGGCTCCAAAAGCACTTCGACGCAACAGTGGTTTGCCTCAATAGCGCAGTCAAACCCCGTATACAATTGCTCAAGTAATAGATGACAGAGTTTTTATTAGTATATGCCATAGTATGGGTTCATATATCGTCTGCAAGGGTATTCATGCGGAATTAGATCCCGTAAAATGGTGGCCTACCTTTTTTTAATGCTAATTATGCTTATGTTTGTTAGCACTTCCCGTAGCACCCGCAATCAGGTTTTGCAAGCGAATCGACGAAGATACGGCGGATAAACACAGAATGGTGTGTGTCCAACCACCAATCGCCCTGCTTTCATCTTACTCAGGCTGGATTAGCTTATTTTACCGACACCATCGCCATGCTTATTTCGGCAACGTTTGGAAACCCATAATTAACAATGGAATCAGCTAACCAAAGGCATAATTGATATTGAAATAGAATTAGAGCCAGGTCAGAATTATCACGGCGGGAATAGTGCAAGGTTCAACACACAGTTTCTCAACAAAGCTGTCGAAAAAAATAAAAGTATTTTATTTTCAACTACACAAGGGGTGTTTGTCAAAACGTATGGATATACGCTTCTAACAAACTGAAAATCCCATTGCCAACAGTCGTTTGGACGCCAGCCGTTTTGGCACGAACTACCGCCTCATTAGGATCCAACTCGCTCGCGAAGAATTAAATCTTGCGGCACCCTCACCATTCATACAAATTATCTCAAGTCTTAGCAAGACAAGGAGAACGCCACCTTCGTGCGCGCACATACATTGGCACGTTTCGCCCGCATCTTCAAAAGGGTAAGGACTGAAGAAAAGTAGCTGCGTCGAACGGCGAGATCTTTTTGCCGCCGTCTCCGCCAATCGAGCCTGCTTGCCACCCGTCTATACTGCACACCAAAGAATCACCGAGCGGGCTTTATGTTTGGGCTCTAGCACCCACATGTAGTCAAATGGCGGTATATTGGGCGACTACGATTTTTAAAAGGCAAGAATGTCCATGATCAAGGAGTTTATCCAGCGGTTCTGTGTTGCTCCTGCTGCAATCCTATGAGGGTTTCGTCAAAAAGAAAGAAAACGCTCAATCCGTGACAGACATGTCCATTGAGGCAGTCCGCCCCGAAGAATACGCAAGATCACCATTGTCACGGATAATACGGGCGCGATCAGCGACCTCGAGAATCAGACCCGCGATTACCTGACGGCGGGCGGCGTTATACCAAAAGGTGGAGGAGCTGTGACTAGGTCCGTACAGTCCGATGAGAAACTAACCTAGGGATGTTGAAACTCACCGATGGTCGCAGTGCGACTTCTAATGAGTCAACGGAAGCAAGAAAGTTTGGTGCGTGGTAAGTCTGATACGTTTACGCTGCGCAGATTAAAGTTAGAGAAGGATGGTGTGAAGAAGAGAAGTGCGTCATAACACATCGAGTAATTTGATGCCACGGGAGGCATTACCTGTGGTATAGTTTTGATGTGGACAAGAGCTACGCAATTGAGCTTCGAGTATACGCTTACGGTTTGGAATTCGCCCGGAATAATCTGCCCAGCTACTTTAAGGTGAGATTCTAATGCTGCTCAACGACGAGATCTTGGTACACATCAAAGTTCCCCACAAAGATCTCGAAGATGCCGAAAGGGATCATGGACCAGCTGCATCAGCGTTTCGGACAGGCGGCGAAGAAACGGACAAGGACGAAGACGAAGGCGATCTCAACTCGGTTTGTGGAGACGTTCAGCGACTATGATGCGGGTGGAGACGATGCTGACGACGTTGACGACGACAGTGTGTTAAGGTTAAGCTAGCACTCACATTTGTATCCATAAACAACCGTAGCAGACTTGCGCTATTGATTGACAAAGTCTACGCGGACGTCAATGCTGGAAATTGACCAACTATTTCATCAGCAGAACCATTTTGAATCCAAAGAATGCCGACGTCATCGCTTTAAACAACATGACCCTTGACAAGTTACCAGATCGGACAGAGGCATACCGATCGGCGGGCACTTTGGATCGTGGTAACGAGCTAAAGCGGCATGAACACAGTGATATGTATATTCCGGTATTATTAAACACCATTTCGCTGAGGGGTATGCCTTCGCATAGACTTTGTCTCATGACGGGAGCTCCCGTCATCTTCATTGGGAATCTCAACGCGAAAGAAGGACTGTGCAACGGAACTATATTGAGAGTCTGGGAGCTACACCCCAACTGTATACAAGCTGTCATAATGAGCGGTGCTTTCGCTGGGAAATAAGTCCCTATCTCGGTGGCTACCCTTATCAGCACAAACTGAGGATTCCCAGTACAAGTCGTTTTCGCTATGACCATTAACAAGTCCCAGGTTCAGTGTATCTAACACCTCGGACGCTTTCTATAGAAACCTACGGGCAGTTATACGTTGTCATATCGCGCGTTACGCCACGGGTAAGCATGATAATATTCGATATAATGACGCCACGATGGTCGTCGACGATGTGAACACGAAAATCATCGTCAACATGTGTGATTTGAGTAGAGTTTTACACATTTCGGTTTTATCTTCTGTTCGGTTCTTTATTATTGATGTTTCTATTGTGGTTCCAGTCTAAATTTGCCGAGTCGGGTCGATTTCAAGAATCGCACCATAAAATTCCCCCGTCTATTTTGGAATCGCCGGGGCAACCGAGGGGCCGAAATCCATGCCTAACCGAACCATTATTCAGACCTGTATACGCTCGGTTGATTGAATAAATGCACGTGTTGCTGTGCCCATCTGGGAGCGTCACAATGTTAATTTTCACTTAGTGTTCTTTCAGCTTAAGCTGAAAGCTACGGGTTGCCGGAGATTCTAAAGGGTCCGCATCGGATATGTGTGAAATTTGGGCAGTCGAATCGCGTTTAAAACATGTTTTAAACGGCTCCTGACCAATAATTGTGAAATCCCAAAGTGGGCTCAAATGTTTTATATGGATGGCTACTTTAGATGTACTTGGAATTTGTATGTCTCTCCCATATATGTGACATGTGTAAAAAGCGCTCCATATTTGTCAATGTGACCCATATTTAATTCCCGGTTACTCGAAAATGTATCCAAAAATAGGATAACTTATTCACGGTACACTCTCGCCTAAGTGAATGCTTGAACAGTCGTAACAGCAGGATATTCTTAAAAATGAACCTAATCAGGAAGCGGCGGTCGCTTGTTTCGCGGAGGGTCGCCGAAGTATCCATGCATGTCAACCTTTGCAAGTTATTTTGCGGGTGGGCGGTAGCCAATCAGAGCAACACACTAAATATGGAGGCGGAGCTCACTTTCTTTCACTATGGCTTCCCCAGGTTCAACTGGTACAGCAGTACAGAGTTTCTAAGGCTCGTCTCATCATTTTTATTTCTTACGAGCCCCATATTCGGCAGACAAATTTAGCAGTCGGAGCGCCGACGCGTGGTGTACTGATGGGCGGCCGAGGAAGGTGTTGTGCTCTGCGCAGCGCCCCGCAGGCGGTTGCTTGTGGCGCGTCGGGTCGGGGGTGGCGTTCGTGCCCGTTTTGCAGCGCAGGCTACCCCGCACGGGGCGACAGCGGTGTCGGACGACCAAGGACGGTGTCGTGCTCTGTATGGTACCCCGCTGGTGATTGTCCGCAGACGTGCTGCAGCGCAGCTGGCTCAAGGACAACACACGTCGCGGCTCGGCATTGTACGCACTGGGACGCCTACCGCGCATACAAGGNCCATGAGGCGTCCAATGCGGGACTGTTTTGAGGGGATGTGCGCTGTGGCACTTGGACGCGCCGTGCGTGAAGGCCACGTAGCTGGCGTGGTTCACCAGCGCCAGCTTGAAGAAGTTGACGTACGCGGTGTTGGTGCTCACATCGAACCCACCAACACGAGCCAGCAGGAGGGGGCGTTATCACAACTCGCCCGCATTGACAATGTACAGGTTACGATGCTGAAACCAATGCACTTCGCCATTCGCACGTAGCGCTGGGTTGGTACCGGAAAAGTTGCGCAGTGCCTTGCAGAGCATGCTCGTGAAGGACACCTGACGCAGGAGCGCGGGTGTGTCTCCGTTCCAGAGCGAGGCGGGACGGATGCGGCCCTACTTCTGCTGTTCAGTGGGTGGATTTGATTTGATTAGTTCTTTACCGGCAGGGTTTGGTAGTACTACGATAGTCTGAATATCTCAGATAATGCTAATTGAGATCGCACTCGAATCTAGCTTACAATAATGATAAGTATCTATTTTCGCATAATATTATGGCGATAGCAATGCTAATATCACTGATCCTGGGAGGCCAGCTTGCTGGCTGGACAGCCTCACCGCTATTACATCGTTCACGAATTGTCTTCCGATCCTCTTACGACCTTCGCGTGACATTTCCAAAATGTTTAATGCTATTTCTATTTTTCTATAAAAATGCAGAAATCCATCAAATTTATAGTTCCTCTATCTTCGCATATCCTCCTGAAGTCGATTGTCACTGGTATCACTTATTCAGCAATTAGCCCACTATATTCCCATATCCTTCTTTTCAAAGTGGATTATCACATTAAAAAAACGTTCAGCGCGTAAAGAGTGATCGATGCGAAACGCTTTATGCTGAGAGGCAAGCCATGAATTTGTATAACGTACGAGGTTTGGCTGGCTACTACAGATTATAGTGATTTGAGGAACAACCGCAAATGTAGACCAACACAAAATGACAAATATTATAACAATGGTCTGCCAATTCATGAGCCAACCAACCGCATTTATATCCAATTATATAGCTCTGTTTCACCTTAACTGACGCTGATTGGTTGAAGGTTTAGTGTATAAATTCATGAGCTTATGCTAGGCTAGCAAGCAGCACTGTACGTGTTTCACGCGGGCCAGTCAAATGGCACGAATTGCGGTGAAGCGGTCTCATTTTGCAGAGACCGCAAAATCGACTCGGCAAACTGCGAAAGAATTTGCGCTGCTTTATGTTCTCTGAAATTTATTTCAGAGCAAAGGAGGGATCCGAGTGGACGTCTTATTCTTCGAAAACACTATGATCTGGTAATTTATGGGTGATGGGTGATATTAGTTCATAGAGGTGTTGCGGGAAACCCCTGTAAGTACTCTACAGTTACTTTCATGAATCATAATACCCTCTGAATATGATAAATTACTGGGATGTTGCTTGTAACGTCCACCTCGCCTAGGTACGAGGTTTGGAGGTTGCGCGAAGGGATCATCCGCCCACAAGAAATATTCCTCCATCTGGAGCACTTCGAGTTGCCTACACGTGTATCCATATCAAACGCATAGGCTAATTTAAATATTTGGCTAGTTTTACTAAGATAGCAAGTACTGATAAGGTATGCTGCTACTTCGTGCGTTCATCCACCAAAGTGCATTTAGAACTGGTTTGGGACTATACTTGCATTTAAAATACAGGTGACAGGCACGGTGCAGCTCTTGGTCAATGGTATGTTAACACGAATCAAATCTTATCGATACAGTTTCTAACAACTTTATAAATTTCAGAGCTTCTTCGTGCGAAGCACGACTTTGTCGATTTTGCTACAGGATATTTGCGGTCGCACCGTTTTGCGATTTGTGCTATTTTCTGAAGTTTTATTGTGCCTTTCGGCCATTTTGCCCTCAGCTTTAAGGTCCTACGTAGGAGTAGCGGTCCTATTAATACATGACAAAAACATCACATGACAGGGGCGCTATTTCCTTGTGCGTCACTTCGGCCACGAAAAATACAAACATTCAGCGGTTCTCTTTGGTCGAAGTAGAAACAACTTGTCTAATGCATAAGCTTAATACAGAGATGAGCATGGTACATATCTCTACATGATTTCAATAATATATCTGCAAATCCAAATCAGGACAGCTCCGCTTTTTGCGAGCAAAGTTCAAAAATGCAACTTACTTGCTGAGGGCTCCGCTTTAAGCAAAAACACGTTCTTGCTGATAACTGCATGCAACTTAGATTGCCATTCAACAGGGCAGATGGTGCGGCGGCGAAGCAGGCGCACCAGATGCTCCTCTCGGTCGCTGTATTTCTAGTAGGAATTCCGAATTTCCTACACACATTGTCATGGCCTCCCAGCATAAAGCGTATCGCCTCTTGTATTATACCGGTAGCTCACCATAACAAACAAGGTAAAGCGTCTTTTGTACTACTTCAAAGCCAAACCGTTGATAATATTAATATCACTGATATTAAATCAGCATTGAGTATTAGTACTAATTAGTAGCGATAATCCAACATTGTCATTACTACCGAGCCCAGGTAGAAGGATAGTGATATTTTTTTTACTTGACACCAACGCAGTTGCCTGCTTCTTCGGCGATCGCCCCCGATGTGCCGATCGCGCATGTGTTCCACAGCAACCGCTCGGCCGCACAGCGCAAGGCCAACAAGCCGGAGGACACGCTCAAGGATGCAAACCAGTGAATTGCGCAGCTGGACCAAATACCACTTGCGCGGCGCTAGTAGCGCCGCGGATCGGCGCTGAACGCTACGCGGACGCCTACCGCGAAGGGATGCGCGCCATGGAAGCCAAGCTAGCGATCTAAAAGCTGGGCACGTCCTACGGCACGCCCACTCCATCTTCTTCTGGCTTTGCATCGCCCCTCGCCGGCAATTTGAAGGATTTCTTGCTAGGAGACAAGCGCTGCATGCTTCAGCTGTACCAGTTCGCCCCCCGCAGCCTCATGCTGCTCTGCTTCTACACCTTCTAGATGATCGCTCTGTTGAAAGAATACGCCGCGTACGTCAACGTACATGGAAGCAAGTGCCCGCTTTGGAACTCGCAAAGGATTAACAGTTGTTGATGTTGTGTGTGTGCTGTCTTTGGTGCGCTTTGCAGGCGAACGCATTCCAGGGACGTCATCAAGCGAACTGGATGCGTGCGGCGCCGTTCCGCCGCGCCAAAATGAGCGACGTACCCATCAACAGTAGATGGTTACGTCTAACGCCGATCTGGTCTCTTGCTGCAACGTCATGCAAGTGTAGTAAGCACGAGGTGGTCGACTTGATGGTGAAGTGAAAAGAACCTTGACTACCGGTGGTGAGATCAAATTGATCGTATTGTTGTGTTGAATTCATTGTCCAGGATAACGTTCACTTAGGTGTTGGCCGGTCCTGCTCTTTGTGGAAAGCACAAAATGAAAGAACATGTTGGTGATCGATGATTTTACGACGTCACTACGTTGGCGACAGACCTCCGAAAGTTGGCGAACTTAAAAGTTCCGACAGCGTGTATGCATGTAGGCACAGCGACTTGCAGACGAATGAATCTTGAAACTCTGACAGCGTGTATGCATGCCAGCGCAGCGACTTGCGGATAGTTGGATGAATCTTGAAACCCTGACAGCGTGTATGCATGTCAGCGCAGCGACTTGCAGAGAGATGATTCGACAGTGTGTATGCATGTCAGCGTCGCATCTTGGAAGATAGTTAAACGCTCTGACAGCGTATATGCATGTTAGCGCAGCGACTTGCGGTGCAACAACTCCAACTGGGTACACGTGGCCAAGCAAATGAGGGGAGATTGACTTGAAAAAATCTTCTCTTGGGACCCGACGCAAAACAAAAAGAACATCTAAAAGACAAGTGCAAACGCAACTGAAACCACCATGGAAAAGCCCTTCATGAGTCGTAGTGACTTCAAAGCGCTTTGCAAAGCAGAGATGCCTCTAGGCACTAAATTTAACTCTAAGCAAAGGACCTTGTGCGGCGGTACTTGCCTGGACATACGAAAACAAGACGCCTAAGATGAGCTGCAAGCCTTCTTTGGTCGAGTGCCTGGTGTCATTTGTGAGGTCAGTATACGTGGTATATTTGACACACAACACCCCCAGCGAGTCTCGGAGTCTCGCTGCGAGAATCCTGAAGCAATTCAAGAAACCCATACTCGAGAGCCACCAAGGGAAGCTCCTGTGCAAGAACAAGACAGCCATGCTCGAGCGTCTCCAAGCGGGCAACCTGCGCAGGGGCAAGAAACGCATGTCCAAGAGTCTCTCGGTGGACAACTAGACCAAGAGCAACACAAGTCCACTCGTGATGAATCCTCTCCAATGCAGCCTGCGTGTCAAGCCAACATTGAAGTAGACGATGGCGGTGGACCAAGCGAGATAGATGACTCCATCGCCCCTCCGATCAACGACGATGAGCAAGGTGAATATGATGATGTTTCCATGACCTCCCAAGTTGAAGTCTCCATTGCCTCTACGAATGACGACGAGGAGTTAAGCGAAAAGGACGACGATTACGTGCCGTCAGCAAGTGACGAGGAAGATGACGACGTAAGCATGCCCTCATCAGGCGACGAAGAGGAAAGCGAAGATGACAACAACTCCATCGCTTCTGAAGGAAATGAGGAGCAAAACGACAATGGCGAGGCCTCCGAGGTCTTCAGAGCTGAACTTTCGGACGGAGAGTACGACTGTACGTTGGATGATTTACACTATGATAGCAATGGGCTGCTTACCGGGGAAACCGACTGGCAATCATTTAGGATTCCAGTCAGGCTGCTCAGACACGAAGACAAGCTGGCCATTCAAAACGTAGAGCGAGATAAGCGTGCGCGATCTAGGACCCACGTGCGAGACGAAGCTTCACTGCATCAGGATACTCCTTCTAGCTGAGAAAACGTAAGCACATGTTGCAGCTTTTATTAACGAGATCTTATTCACGTTTCTCAATCTCCAGGATGAAGAAAACTTTGCTGTTTGTATTGCAACTGCTACCACTACAATTAGCGCTGGCAATGTCGCGCCCCTCGCGGGGATGCTTACTTCGGCCTTGTGATGATCGGCCGAACCACGTCAAAGGTCTGCACTAGAAGGTCCTGACCTCCGTAGGTCGTGGTCGGTTTCTGGCTCGCTATCTTGGCTTCCACAGCGCGCAGCCCCTGGAGCAGCCCCGCGTTGGATGCTTCATAGATCAGGCCATCCTTGTAGGGGCGTTAGACGTCCACGTAGTACCCCAGCTTGGGCCGGCTGCACTGCAGCACGTTGCACTTGTCCATGTCGTAGCTTGGGCTGCACCCATCGCTTCTTACATACAATGCAATCTTGATCAAAGCATGCGGTGAAGTACTATATACGTCCTCAATACAAGGGCACAAATTGTGCAAAATTGTACCTTTGTCAGCCTTGATAAGAGACCCTTCGTTTGAGCGACTCACTTCGTCTGAGTATGTAAGCAAACACTGCCACGTTGATCTTAACTAGTCTGTTGGGAAGGGGTAATGTGGTATCAGTTTCGCTCAGTATGCTATAATACTAAGGTTACGCCCCGCTTCGCATTTCAAACGCTAGGTTAATGTCCACGCACAGGGGCATCTTCCGTGGCTCCCAATAGGTCGGGTACCCCGACCATTTCGTACGAGCCCCGTATTCGGCAGACAAATTTAGCAGTCGGAGCGCCGACGCGTGGTGTACTGTTGGGCGGTCGAGGAAGGTGTTGTGCTCTGCGCAGCGCGCCGCAGGCATTCTCTTGTGGCGCGTCGGGTCGGGGGTGGCGTTCGTGCCCGCCTTGCAGCGCAGGCTACCCCGCACGGGGCTACAGCAGCGTCGGGCGACCAAGGGCCGTGTTGTGCTCAGCGCGGCACCCCGCAGGCGATTGCTCGTGGCCCGTCGCGTCGGGGGCGGTGTTCGAGCGTGCTTTGCGGCCGGCGGCAAGCAGAAGCTCAGGTGCTGGAGTGTTCGAGATGGCGTCGCGCTCAGTATTTGAGGAGACGTTCCCGTCCGTCTCAAAGTCGGCGACGAGCAAACATTGAGGTTGAATTTCAGCGGGCCCTCCGGGCCACAGTATGCAGGATGGAGCAGGTCGGAGTAGGCGGCAACCTGTGAGGCAGTTTCTTATGAAGTGGCGCGAGGTGATCGAGGTGGTGCTGATGGTGGAGTCGTACGTCGCATTGGAGGTGGCGTTCCTGTTCGGCATGAAGCATTTAGGTGAGATTCAGCATGGCAGATATGCTGGGCAGCTCGCACTATGTGTTGCTCGACGTATAAGCAGAAGAATTGTGTGGGCGGGGCAATGTGAATTGATATCGACACTAGAGGACGACTGCACTGTGAATATGAAGATCGGATCGTAGTGCGATCAGCTATTGAGCACTACGGGCGCTTTGAGATGCGGTTTTCGTTCCCGCATAGGCACGTTAACAGCGACAGATTGGCCTTGCGGTAGCAAATTGTCAATTCACGGAGCGGAGATATGTCTTCCTTGGCGAAGATCCCCAGACGAGCCGTGTTCGTCCATTCCAGCTCGAAGACCCCGCAGTTGGGACGACACGCATGATTCACGAAGCAACTTTCGTTTCCGCACCTGCCGGCGTCAATGAACACGTCGGTTGGACCGTCCGAGATAGCTTTCGTCTTCAGCTCAACCTGGAAGCGCCTGTCGACGCGCTTCTGGGTGTCGACTCCAAGTAGGACCTCACCCACGTACTCGACTACGAACGCGTCTTTCGGAATGGTGGAGTCGCAAACGACGCCGAGACAGACAGGTGTCGAGGTCAAGTCGAGCTTGTAATGCTGTTACATGCGGTTTCCACACCGAGGCCCGAGAAAGCAAATCGAGTCGTCGCAGATGATGTCTTGATTCACGTTGATGCACGAACTGGTTCTCCGCTCTGGGCGAACTACGCAGTGGTCTCCATCGCAACCACAATCGTTTCGGTACGTTGAGTATCGCTGCAAAACCGGGTATGGCTGCGTAACCGTGAAGATGTTGCTGGTCACGTGCATGATATCGTGCGGCCAGTCCTGTGCCTCGACGAATTCGTAGTCTCCACCAATGATTGGCGAGGTACCCACAAGCGCCGGAGGCGGAGGTGCCTGCGCCGCCTCTTGCTGCATGAAAACATGTGGGCGACGCGGCAGTCCGAAGAGACTAAGCCGCTCTCGTTGTGCAGCGGTCGTTCCAGTACTTAACGCGGTGGTCGTATTCATGCGGGCGGGCATGATATCTTCGCTGCGT
>KE456477.1:7674-19585 GCA_000439335.1 Phytophthora x alni | reverse complement strand
CGCTGACAGGCCTTGTACTGTGCTTTATCCGCGTCCATCGTGACAAAGTCAGGCTGGAACGGCACACCAAGCTCTTTTAAATCGACACGCTTGAGAAAAAAGAGGCACCATGCAATGTCGCGAGCCTTTCTTAACGACATGCAGAAGTAGACGATGGGCAAAAAGCTTCCGCTGCGATCTGAAAACCCACAACAAAAACGGGGTACATCATCTGCTTGACAATGCTATGCGTACTGTCGAGAGGCATCAGCGTTGACAGCGAGGGATCTCTGTATTTTGATGTAGCTCTCCAAGAGGGGCTAGCCTTGGATCCTGCGCCCAGCGACGGCTCCACTACTCCATCCACAACTTCAGTATCGCCAAACACCAGCAGACTTTCGCTGGTACGTTCTGTATCTTCATCATCGTACATTCTTTGCCGGCAAATCTCCTGTATCGGTCCCATGCTGTCAGGCTTATTTTTGCTTCGCCACATTTTCACAAAATGCTGCACTTTCTCCAACTCTGGTGCCTAAACGGATATCCTCGGCGTTGATCTATCGGCACAGAAACGATTACGCCAGCTGAACCACCATCGAGGGTGTGTCTTCTAACTTGGCTTCAATGTAGTTCTTTATAGCACATGTCATTTTTGGCTGCTGAGAGGCTAAGCAGGAGCATCTAAGGCCATAGCGTGTTCCCCTTGCTCGTAAATAAAAACGAATTCCTCTTCTGTACATGTAAATATCTTGTAGCGAGCTTTACATCTGCCGTGGCGCAGTTCGTGAAAATGCAGCGCATCTTGTGCCGAGTTGTGAACAGAGAATCCTCGCAGGGGTCAACATGATCCATCGTACAGTTTACAGAATCATTATTATTTCGAACAAAGCGTGCTAAGCTTTGCTCGAACTCGCTGTAGGGCGTTGCATCGCCAGATTTCCATATCTGCTGCCACGGAAAGCGTTTACGACGTCGTGCAGGCTCCATGGCGCCGGGGGAATCAACGAAATGAAGGTACGAAAGCTTAGAATATATTAATAACGTGGATGCAAGGCTGCTAAATAGAGCACTGGCTTGGCAGTGGTAGCGACCTAATTTATAGTGGTGAAACCGAGTTCGTTATGTTTGATTATCTAGTTTGCAGTTGGTGGCCCTTCCCAGAACACTGGTGGTCGACTGCCGCTTTTATAGTGCTGGCTACCATTCAGTCAGTGGCGACCTCTAAATCAGTAACGTGAGTAAAAAGAGAGTGGTTGCTGCTCCAGACTGAGAACATCTGGTTCAACCAGGTTTGTTCACCTAAATAGCCATAAATGCTGGTTTGCATCCGACTAACGCAAAAGTATATACTATACGTGCTCGTATACGAATACAAATAGAATTTCGGAGCGTGCGGCGATAGGATTAGATGGTGTGAGCGTGGAAATAGAAGCCATTATTTGACGTCGGCTGCTGCGATGGGAGGTGTAAGTAGGGAGAGAAAGCGCCTATGAGGGCTGGTCTAGCTCCCTAGGCGACATGACGATGGTTCGTGTGAAGACGACGCTTCTGTGTGTCTTGCTCTGCTTCAGAAAACGGTTTCAGCCGCGATTGCAGGCGAATTGAGACAGCGACGGACTCGCCCGTGATGCATGAAAGCCCAAGACATAGTACTGAGGATCTGGAACACGTCAAAAAGGTTCAGGATGGAATCGAGCTTGTCTGCAACGTTGGCGACGCAAGTTTATCAGCCTTAGATTTCGGGACACGTGAATTCGAAACATGGCAAGCATACTTCTCTCACGTGGATGAGTACCAGTCGAGGACGTACCAGGTATGATATAGGTGGCAATTTAATTTCATTTTCTGAAGCTAAACTATATCGTTGTGCAGCGTTTTCGCATGAGGACTTCGAAAACGGTACGTGCGCGTAACAAAGTGGTGAAAGGCTCCATCGAGGAGATTCTGGAGTGATTTTAACACTACGCAAGGGTATAGAATGTAGAGTACAATCAAGAGGCAACGGCAAGCGTCTACGTTGCCAAATCAAATGTTCTGTACAGGTCCGTACTTCATTTTTTATCCCAATGGTCAGTCTGGAAATTGTTTCAGACATATCCTGTCAAGCTACAAATTGCAATAAAGAGTAACTATGCGATTAACGTGTTCATGTCCATAGATCTGTGCATGTGTTCGACGCCGAGTAGTGGCGTATGCATCTCAATGGGTGGTGTGCATAATGAAATTTTCTCTTCAGCATAACCACCCTGTGAACGAACAATTGTTCACCCCCCCCCCCGAANNCGAACGCGACTTGTCAGTCCAGAGGAAGTGGTGAAAACAGTATCAGTACTACACAAAGCTGGTGCGGAAAGGAAAACGATCCATCAGTACTTCCTTGAGAATTGTGGTGAGGTACGGACAACTTCCCAGCGTCCAAAATATACCTTAAGCAAAACTTGAATCGGCAAACCTTGAATTTAAGCTCAGGGAGGCTCAGAGCCTTAGAGTCTCAGCTGAGTGATCTCAGCTGAACTCGATGAAGACTCCGACAACACCTCTGAACCTGAACTCTTGGCTTGACGCGGCGTGAGTGCCTCCCTTGCGATCCCCTTGACGGTTCTTGCTGGAGCTACGCTTAGGGCCCCGACGTCAGCCAGCCATACCAACTTGTTCCTTGTCCAGTCGTCTCCAGATGCTCTCTAAACGAAGCCGGCTCCCCTCTCAACAGGATTTTGTCTGCACGTCATGACCCAATCTGCGCCGGGTCTCCAAATGTAGACAGAACTCCACAATATACTCCACACACACTTGCCAGCTTCTTCCAAGACCTGTTCTTCCTTAAACCTGTGTTGATACAGGGTTCTCGCCGACTTCCGTGTACCACATCTTTACGTAGACAAAACGGCCGAGCTGAAAATCACTATTCCAGGCTCAGCGTCACACGAACTCCACCCAACAGAACTGAGAACCACCATTCCAGATGCTGCTCTTGCCGAAACCTCAGAGTAGATCGCCTTCACCCGAAAATATGAAATACACGCTGAGTGCAGTTCGACCTGTCGACGTGTAGTGAAATGAAATAGCCAAATATGCACCCCCTCACACTGAGGTACACCCAAAAGTTCTATTTGGGGGATGAGTTTTGTTTGGACTCTCCTAAGACACCCTCTTCCGCAGCAACATATTTAACGCTAGCGGTCTTCGGGGCAAATTCGATTCTGATTAATAATTTACACATGCAAACAAAGACCTATCAGGGGGGGCTCGACTTCCTTCGGAGTGCAACCAAACAAAGACAGAAAATAATATGGCGAGCGGCCCGCAGACTTCTTGTCGTGCGGCGCTTCAGCGTCGTCGTAGTCCGGAAACTAGCGGTGTTCAGCGTTCTCCGCTTGGAACTGAGCCCAAAGATTGGCTGAACCTCATTAAAGTCACGAGTGGTGTCAGCAAACACTTGATCACATGTCAATAAATCCGTGATCGCATGTCGGCAGACCCGTGATTATCCCTCTTTCCACGCCTCTATTGGCTGGAGGGTGCGCGTCCTGGGGGTGCGACAGCGCGTCATATGGGTTCGGTCATATGTCGAACCTGATTTGTGAACAGCAATCATTTGATGCCGCGCACACCACTTCTGAGCTTCTGAGCCTCCACCAAGTCACCACCGACTGATGTGCCTCCAAATGTCTGGTCTCACCGCGCTGAACCTCGTGAGCTTCAGTAAACCACCTACATCTTGTACGCCCTGACGATTCAATGTCAGACCCACTACGGCTACAGGACGTAGGATAGAATTCGGTCAACTTTGTAAATCAAACTTATTGATTGAAGGCATCTATTGCTGCCATTTCAAAATTGAAGGAGTGTTCTTACGAACTACCTTCCTCTCAGACCCCGGTTCGGGCTTTCTAACTTAACTACTCAATCCAAGAAGCTAAGAAATCCAACCACAGTCGTGCACGTGCATACGTGAAAAACAATCAGCCCACACTTGGAATTCTGCCAACCATGGTGATGCACGTGAAAATCAGCACATTTTGGCCACACGTGAAAATCAACTTTTGCACACGTGAAAAAAATCCCCACCCTGCATCAATCCCACGATGTTTTGTGCCACGACCCGAACGTGCACGGTATAATTGGAGTTCATGGGGTCGTAGTAGCGTACGGACACCGTGCCGATGGTTTGTCGTATCATGATGCTACATCAGTGATTTCCGTTGCAGTTTGTGGGGATGAGTACGTACTCGTAGATCTGGACGGGAGTAAGTCCGTGAGTACTTCTGTGTGGACTGTAAGGTTTCCGTTCAGGACAAAGCGTACGATTGACGGGTCTACAATGGTTACCCTCTGGTCAAGGTCAAACAAGTTAGACATAATGGTCGACATTGTATCGTCCTCAATGCACCCTGTTGCTGCTAGATTGATACTATGTGTCTGTGTTCCATTCGAACAACAAATTGTGAGAAACGTGACATAATAATTAACTCTAATACAGACGCACCGATTCGCGTGAGAGCAAAATACGCTTTAACTTAGTATGGGGCGCGTTGTTCTGCAGAACCGTGAAATTGCTTAAAAGTGACTGCGTAAAATCAATCATTGGGAGCCAATCGAGTTTTTTTGTCTACGGCGCTTACTGCTTTCACTGCGCGGTGCCACCCTTTCATAAATTTTAGTGTGCCTGTGCTGAAAACTTCTCCTGGAATGTCAAGTGCTACTGCAACCCCTAATAAAAATGAGCACTTCGCCTGTAGTGCGCTAACTTTCGCATCACACTTCTTGATATAAACTTCCGAGAAAATAGGGTGAAATTCGGATGGTCGTACTAGTGGCTTTGACCCGGGTACTGATGATGTTTTAAGAGCTGAAGGTGGATTAAGCTTTGTTCTCAATACCAATTCTTGAAAAACCGTGATATGTTTTGCTGTGGTGTATGTTACCTCCCGGGACAGTGTCGCATCGACTGTGCCAAGGCTCATATCAAGGTTGTGCAGGTTTGAGTCTACTCGGGTCAGTTGAATGCTTTTGTTCGCCTTTTTCCTTGCTTTGGGTTTTGTTTTCGGCCTTCCTCGAGATCGGGATGTCGTTCCTATCTCAATGTTCTTCTTCTAACTGCAGTAGTGTTGTGAATTGTTCAGATGCGGGGGCTTTTTGTCAGCCAATGACATTGGCAACTCAGTTGTGGGTGACACACGTGAATGTTTTGAAGCGGATTCATCCCCTGGCGGCTGGGCTATTGGGGTGGCGGTCTGGTTTGCTTCCCGTGCTGGTGTTGGTAAGTAAATATCTACGGAATCGTTATCGATGGCCATCGCGTTGTCGGTTGGTAAGACACAAGAAACAGCAGCTACATTGATAATCTCCAGTAGGGATCATATACGGTACTGATCAGCTTTTGTACATATGTCGGTTTGGCGGGGATCAGCTTTGGGATCTGAAAATGCACGATTGTCTGTAGGCCACGCGGCCTCTCGGCAGGGAGTGTTTGCGTGAAGGAGGATCATTTGGTAACATGCCGTCGCCAGGACAAGCCCCCCGGGCAACGGCGGCGGTTCTGAGCCTCCAGGGAGCTCTGTACCAGGGCGTACGAGGGGTCAAGTGCGGCAAGAGCAGTACTTCGGTGGCTGTTAGTTTTCTTGTTGGATACGTGGCAAAATCTGAAGTGAACTATATTTTCTCGCGGAGCTTCTGAATGCACAAACGCACGGAGCTTCTGAATGCACAAACACGGGTCGGGTCAACAGGAAGAACGCAACCCCAGCGTAGAGGAGCTGTTGCTTGTCCTCACGACTCGGCGAACCAACACCTCCCCCACAAGCAGCAGCTCATAGATCGTCACCTAGTGTCGAGCCAAAGACCACACAGGTCTCGCTTGTGGTGAAGTTCCGTGTGGCTGAGTGCCTTTGTCATTAGGTCCGCTGGGTTCTCTTGCGTCGGCACATACTCGAGCGTCATGACACCAGATCTCCATGCATCCTTCAACGCGCGAAAGCGAATGTCGACCGCGTTTTGTGCACCAGAGCTACTGTCTCGCTTGATCCGGTGTATAGCAGGTTGATTGTCGATCCGCAAATTAATCGGCACTGCCTCGTTTTGACTGGAGAGTATCTCTGCCGCTACAAGCTGCATCCATTCCGCTTGTTAAAGACCGTCGTTTGCAGCAATAAACTCTGCTGTGGTGCTCGACAGTTCCACTAATGTCTGCTTGGTGGATCCCCAATGCACAGGGCATCCAAACACGAAAGCCATGAAGCCGGAGATGGACTTCCGATCGCGGACGTCGTTCGCCCAGTCCGCATCGGTCGCAACAAGAAGCCAACCTTCAGTCGCGGACAACTGCAGCTCCAGGTTCCGAGTGTTACCCAGGTACATCAGTAGGTAGTTCGGGCTGCTTTCCGGGGTGCTGCACAGTGTCTGGCCAATTAATTTACGGCGTAAGCGAGGTCTGGGCGCGAGACACGGGCAAGGTAGAGCAAGCTCCCCACTACCTCTCTGTATGGCTTGCTCCTCATGTCCTCCTGCTCTTTGGGAGTCGGATCGTCGCCGAGATTGTCCAGTCGAGTCTTTGGTATCATTGGCATTTGAGTTGGGCGCGCAGTGTCCATAGCAAATCGGTACAACATTTCGTTCACGTAAGCTTCCTGCGAGAGGTAGACTCGGTTGCCCACGCGCCGTAGCTTCGTGCCAAGGAACTGTCTCGGTTCGCCCAAGTCCTTCACCGAATACTTGACGTTCAAAGCGACCATGAGTCTTAGCACGTGCTCTTCGTCCCGGTGCGCGATAAGAATGTCGTCAACATAGAGACACACGAGAAGAAGGCTTCCCGCCACTTGCATGTAGTAGAGGCACGCGTCGCCGCCGGTTGGCTGAAGACCATATTCGCGTAGGAAGCCGTCGATTTCTCGGTTCCATTCCCTGCCGGCTTGTTTCAGGCCGTACAAGGCTTTCTTCAGCTTCCAGACGTGGTGCTCTCTTCCCGGCGTCTCGAATCCGCGAACTTGCTTTACATACACCGTCTCATTTAGGGTGGCTTTCAGGTACGCCGCTGGAACGTCACCTTGGCGCATGCACAGCCCAACTTTTGAGGCGAAGGCGAGGAAAATCTTAACACACACCAAGTCTACGACGGGCGCGTGAGTTTCCACGTAGTCGAGCATGTAGACTTGGCGGTCGCCTCAAGCGCAGACACGGACCTTGAACTTCTCAATGCTTCCATCGGCTGCAAGTTTTAGTCTGAGTTGAACAGTATTGTCTAGTGCTCTCGCCCCGGGTGGTAGATCAACCAAGTCGTAGGTATCGGTTGCCCCTAGCGCCTTCACTTCCGACCACGTCGCCGTCTCCCACTCCGGCCATTCAGGCTGCCGTCGAGCCTCTTCAAGGTTGAGTGGTTCGCGAATCACTTGAGTCAAGCATAAGTATGCTGCGTTAACTGGTTTCGCTGCAAGCCGCTGGCACGTCCGCCTTTTAGTGAGGTTACTGATGCCCTTGGCTGAGAGTCGCTCCGAAGCACGAGTCCTCGTGAATTCATCGGTGCCATTAACATGTTCGACGTCAGATCTCGACAAGTGCGTTTTGCGCATTGTCTCGCGCACTTGTTCCATCTGCACTGGGTTCCTGCGTCTGGTGTCAGTCGGCGCTGCTGGCGTCGAGAAGGCTTCATCAAGCTCTTCGTCATCCATTTCTTCCTCATTTTCCCCTCCCCCTTCTGCCGGCGGTGGCTCGACGTCGTCGCTTGGCAGAACCACTTCATCGTGTAGCATCCGTTCCAGCGCCAGCACACCAGCGCTCTCTCGGATCCGCTGTGTATTCCCCGGTACGTAGACGCGGTAATCCTTCATCAATTCAGAAAACCCGGCGAACGCGCCCAGGTCACCCCTTCCATCAAACCGAAAACGCTTCTTGCGAACTTTTTCAGGGATGCGAATGACCACTGATTGGTCGAAGACAGGAAGGTGGCGAAGCTTGGGTCGGGCACCGAAGAGACGTTGGTGTGGCGTGACGGCAGATCGTTTGGTGGGATCTGGTTGCTAATGTAGGCGGCGTGCATCAGCGCGTCCTCCCACATATAGTGAGGGAGTTGTGAGTCGAGTAGCATAGCGCAAGCCATTTCCGTCACTGTTCGGATTGCGCGCTCTGCCACCCCGTTCTGACTGCTCCGGTAACGTATGGAGTGTTGATGCAGGAGTCCCTCTTCAGCCACCAAACTCCTGAAGTCCTTGGTCTTGAACTCTCCACCGCCATCAGTACGCACGACCTTGAGCGGCTCTACTGGTACACTAGCCTGACGTCTGATGTACTGGAGAAACTTCTTCGTCCGGTTACCAGCTTCATCCTTCGTCTTTAAGCCGTAGACGCGAATGAACCCTCGCCAGCCCGCCACCATGAAATACTCCGACCGTGATATGAGCGATTTATGGGGCCGGCAAGGTCAACGTGGCAGACTCGGTCTGCAGAAGGTTCATCGCTAGTGCGTTGTCGGGGTGCGGGTGCTTCTGTGATTTTTGCACGGGCACATGCCACACATGGCGGCGGGTCTGGGGCGTCCTCGATCTGCATTCCCTCGACCACATTGCTGTTCGCCAGCTTCCGGCACAAAGAGTAACTTAGATGGCCCAAACGGCGATGCCAAGTCAGAAGCGTGTCAGAGTTGCGCGATTTCGCGCTTGCTGCTGAAGCGACTGGCAACTTACGGTGGTGTTGAGAGGTAGGAGTCACGACTTCATAGACGCCATCAACGGGACCGCGCGCAATACTTCTCGTCGGCGTTTGCCTTGGGCGACCGACCATCCATCGTTGCTGAACAGGACGCTATTTCCGGCTTGGACAAGTCGAAAAACCGAAAGCAACGTGGTCGAAAGCCCTGGCAAGTAGTAGACGTTGGGGATGACAAGATTGAGGAACTGACTCTTGTTTCTTCCGTTTGATACCACCGTCTGCAAATGCAGGTCACCAACCATACTGATGGACATCGTCCGCCCGTCTGTCACAGTGAATAGCTTACGAGGGATCGTTCTCGTGTTGTGTAGGTCGTGTGAGTGGCCATTTAGATGATACGACGCACCAGAGTCTACCAAGACTTGGTGCCACCCAACGCCACGTCTTCACGCATCTTCAGTCGTCGCCTTCATGGCCGCGTTGCCCAGTGGTGTCGTCGCCTTGTACTTTGGGCAGGTGGGGTCACGACCGATGTGCCCCCGACCTTTGCACTTGAAGCCCTGGGTGTTCTAGTTCACGCAAGGAGGATGGACGAAGGGTCCATACTTGGATGGTGGGCGAGCCTCACCGTGCTTGCCTTTCCATTTCCGATCAACCAATGTAGCCGCGGTAGCCGTTGCTGCACAAGATCCTCCTGTAGGTCCTTTAAAGCGTTTTTGCGGTGTTTCAGCGAACTCCGTACGTAAGCTCACTTCGACGCCGTCTGTCTTGTCGAGTTGACCGAGCAGCTCCACCAAACTGTCCAACAGATGGGCTGGCTTGTTCTGGTCCTTTTGGGTGAGCACCCAGTACTACAGTTGCTCTGTCCTTGACGGGCAGGCAGTCCGCACAAATGCAGACAACGCGGCTTTTCCGTTTGTACGCTTCAGTACACCACCGCGAAGCGAGTCAGCCATATTTTGCAGCTTCTGCGAGTACATTTCGTAGATTTCGCTTGGCTGTTTCGTGCACGCTTTGATCCGGTCCCGGATCTCCTCCTCGTCGATTTTCGTGGAGTACTGTCGGATCAGTCGCTGTCCCGCCGACTTCAGCGTCATGTGCGGCGACTTGCTCCACAGACGATTGAACCACTTAGCAGCATCTCCCGTCAGCGACGCCTGGAGAAACCTGCACTTGATAATTTCATTTCATCGGTGGTTGTCGCGGAGTTGCGCGCCAAGCAGCTGGCTGTTGAACTCTGCCCACCACGTCCTGACTTTGCTGTCAAATTCCCCGGGTTCGATCCTTCCAGAGAAGTGGCCGACGTTAATTTGCTTCAGGTTTGGTTTTCCTCCTGGTTGCAAGCTGCTCACAATTCCTTCGAGGCCGTTGCTGTTTCCGACGCTTTCCTCAGCGTACCTCTCGCTTCGCTCAGTGAACTCCACGCCAACATCGTCATCGTCATATGGGCCGTCCTCGACCATGTCACTGTCATCACCACCATCACCGCCTTCGTCATCGCCTTCATCTCCACCATCTATGCCGCCATTGCCGCTGCTGCCAGCGTGTACAGCGGATTCATCGACTCTACCCGAGCCCCGGTCTGAGTCGGGATCTGAGCGACGTCCTAGCTGGGCTTGGTTGCTTGATTGGGCGGTGGGAACTTGTACATCAGCCACGACCGTCGCTTCTTCCCTGGTACCGGCCACATTGGAATGCACGGGGGAGACAACAACGTGGCGAGACGCCTGTTGACGGGATGCCTGGTGCGCGCCATGAGTCGTCTTGGGTGAGCGAGCGGAGCGCGTAGCGACACTTGTCCTGGAGGAGCCGGTATTAGACGCACGTGTGGCCAGTCGGGGGGACGTGCGTGTAGCTAGTCGGGGAGACGTGCGGGTAGCCATAGCTTGTTTGGTCCTGGGCGAGTGCGGCTGTTGACCTATTAGTTCTCTTGCTGGATACGTGGCAAAATCTAAAGTGAACTAATCTTCTCGCGGAGCTTCTGAATGCACAAACACACGGAGCTTCTGAGTGCACAAACACGGGTCGGGCCAACAGGAAGAACGCAATCCCAGCGTAGAGGAGCTGTTGCTTGTCCTCACGACTGGGCGAACCAACAGTGGCTACAAGTATACGCGTGCCTGGGCGTCGTCGAGGAATATCTCCTTTCGCTGCAGCCATTGGCGTCAAGGATGCCTCGGGACGATGGCGTTCTTCATTAGATCAATGGGCTACACGGTGGGGCGTCCGCACACCTGCAGTCAGGTCGACGCTGCTGGTGCCATCCTCGCCGACGTCACTAGTGCGATGAAGGATAGAGTGAACACGATGGCCGTCGAGCAGGTTGCGCTTCCTGCACGACGAATATGGGAAGCAGAGCGGGTTGAATTTGATGGTGCGGACAATGGAAACGTCGTGCGCGGGCTTTCTGAGCCCCATGTTCTTCGTCGTGTGTACCAAGCGAGAAGTCGACACTTGAGTGGAGATGTACATGGAATTCCATCGCTTTCTTTGGCTACGAACGAAGCTGTTTCTATCTTTCAATTTCATTATGTCACGATTAACCGAGATAATCTGAACAAGCCAACGCGACTAATTGGTTGGGCTCACCCTTACCTTGTGAATCTACTACGCTATCATGGAACTACAGTTTTCGTCGACGGTACATTCCGTTGTGTAGCCCGTGGCTACAAACAGTGTGTGATCTTTATGGTACACGACCGAGCTTCGGGGCTCTTTGTACCTGTGTACTACGTGCTGAGCACTTCACGGTGGGGATTCCTTTTGGGACATGCTACACTTTGTCGTGCAAGGCACAAATCAGCAGCTGGAGTTGGCTGAAGTTGTATGCGACTTCAAGAGCGCACTAATTGATGCCATGCAGACGCAATTTCCCAATGCGATCGTCATCGGTTGCCTGTTCCACCTGAAGCAGGCGCTCAGCCATGAAAAGGTTCCTGATCCCGGAAGAGGGGTGCAGTATAGCAATGACGCTGGGTGTTCTCGACATGATTACTGTCGTGGAGCAAAGTCTGATTGAGAACGACATCAAATGGGTGAAGCGTGAGATTCGTCAACGTTGTGATGCAGCTGGGATTGAGTATTCCAAATCTAAGATTACTTTCAACGGACGTGGCTAGAACTACGTAAGCTTGTGGAACGTGGCCGGTCTGAATAATGAACTCGTGACACGTACGAATAACCCGCCAGAGATGTTTAACAGGGAGCTCAACAATCGCTTTCCTAAGCCTCGTCCTAGTATGGCGACATTTGTAGGAGTGGTTAAGACCAGGGTTCGTAGTGGGGATTTTTG
>KE456442.1:5805-19686 GCA_000439335.1 Phytophthora x alni | reverse complement strand
GGGTTCACGCCGCCATAGAGGATCCCTGCCATGGCCTGACCGCTGAGCTCGCACGGTAGAATGGCGTCAATGATGGCAGCCACGTGGTCGGAAATCGAGCCAAGCAGACGAGATCGGCCCATAAAGAGCACAACGATGACCTTGGTGCCTGTGGCAGCAGCCTCGGAAAAAATGATCGCGGAATTGCAATTACTGGACCGATTCGCTGAGTGGTTGGGCTTGCAGGGGAGTGCAATTGATGTGCGTGGGTGAGGGTCACTTCAACTTGAAAGTGCCTCCTCGGATCTGTATCGAATCTATACATTTAGACAGCAAGTGGCCTGCGGGCTGTACGAGATCTGTACACGATTTTTTAGACACGAATTCTGTACGAAAATAGCAATCGGTCCAATACACAGTCAAGACGCGACCGCAGTCATGAGACGCGTCTGCAGCTACCGCAACTGCTGCTCCGTCGAAGTGGAGCTTGCAGTCGGCGTGATCTGCTGCAGCTCTTGGTCGCTGGAACTGTCCGTCCGTTCGTCCGTCCATCACTCCGTTAGCCTTGTGTCCAGGCCGCTTCAGCAGCGCGCTCTCCAATGCGTTCATCCCCCCATCCGTCGTTTGCGCTCATCCGGTCCCAGTGGGCTGTCGTTCGTACTGCGCTACTGCTTCATCATCGTCGTCGACGTTGACGCTCCGCCAGCTCAGGTTTTTCTCACTTTTGGCTGTTCGTGTCTGTCATCTCCGTCGCAATGGCAGTCGGTGGCACCGCCGATGGCGTCGCGCCTTCCTCACTCGTCAGCACTTCGTTCGTTGCACGCTACCCGGCGCCTTCCTCAGTTGATCGTGCATGGTCGCGCTGATCGCCACCGCAGCTTAGCGCAGCCATCGCCGGCATCGTCATTTCCATATCTCCACACATTCTCGTCGCCGCATCTACTTTGTAGCGGACTTGCTGCTACTGTAGCTCCGTGCATCGATTCACTTCCGTTCGTCTCCTTCTCTTCGGTGGCGGTTGCGACTCGTCCGATTCTTCGCTGCTCGAGACCTCCGTCGCTGCTACCTTCAACACTTTCATCTTGTTCAGCCGCCAGAACTTTCCGTTCCATGTCCTGCCGCTCGGCGCCACCCATACGTTGCTATTCTTGTCAAAGACACCTTGCGGGTTCGTGAAGTACGCGTGCCCTTCGCCCACACCGTTGTCTCCGACCGTCAGCTCACCCATCATGTCAGCCGGCATGCTGCCAATACCAGGGTGAGCTCACACACTGCTCATTCCGCCACCCACTCAGTCCACCTAGTTGTCCTGCAATGCTACGCATCCGATTCCTCGCTCTATCGTGCACTATTCTGCTGGGTTTGGCCATCAAGCCCTCTGTTGTCCACTGCTCCGATGTTGGCTCGAACTCCGACTTTCTTGACGCTGGCTCCGCTTCTGTTGCCCATAATAATCGTGTAAGCGTGTTCACAGGCCACGATGGGCCCGAGTGCTCGAATGCTTCAACGGTGGTGATTCATGAAGGAGGTTGTGACGAAACCCAACAGTGCATTCCTTTCACGGTTGGGGCGGGAACTACTTACTACGGTCAAGCGATCTGCAGTGATAGCCGAGACGCTTATCTGCAGTCAGCGTTTGGCGATGCTGGCCTCTTCGTGGTCGAATACTACGAGGACGCCTACTGCAACAAGTTGTACCGGAGCGACGTGTATCTGGCTGACTCTGGGTGCCACTACTTCACGCTGGGGGTGATGCAAATCTGGACAGCTGAGGACAAGTCGATGGCGGCGTTGACTGTTAATTCGGCTTGTGACGAGATCGACTGGTCGGTCTTTATGGATCTCAATGTGAGTGTCAACACTGGAGCGTGCATCCCCGACAGTGGGTACAACACCGAGGCTGTCAAGTATGTTCTGCGTGGGGAACCTGTATACTTCGATCCATTTGCTGCAAAATTGGCCACCGACACGAACAAGTCGACAACAGCAACCGTAACGACAACTACAACCGCAACTCCTGCTCCAACTGGTGACGCAGGCACCTCGACGGCCCTTTCGCTCTTCACGATGAATACGTTCTTGACCCTGCTGCTGACGTCAGTAGCAATTGCGGCCGCAAACTGAAGCAAAGCCGTGTCAAAAAGAGATCGTTTCAGCAAGAGCCTTTTGATAAATAACCACAGAATGAAAGTCGATTGATACTTTCCGTTGTTTGTTTCTGTCGTGGTTAATGGAGTGCTCCTGAACAACTGAAAGTGCGACTGTAGCGGACCAATTTTTGGATCGCAGGAGTCATTCCCACCGAGTGTCGCGCAAAAATTTCGTCAATCGGGATTTCTGTCGCGAAACGTACCTTGATCTCTGCAGTCAGTGATGTCTCTCGAAAATCTTTATTGCTCGTAGTATTAATACCTACTAGTACTGATCATATTTTCTGAAGGTTTGACGCTGCACCTCTACTACATGAAGCGAGGACTACATGTAAACCAACACAAACACGTCCACAGTCACGACGCATCTACAGCCTCCGCGACTGCTGCTCCGTCGAAGTGGAGCTTGCAGTCGACGTGATCTGCTGCATCTCTTGGTCGCTGGAACTGCTCGTCGTGGTCGAGCTGCTGCTGCTGGTTGGGAACAAAATCTGCCGGAGCTTGTCGTCCCGCAGCACGGCGCGTAGCGACCACATGTCGTCCTGGATCTCGTCCTCGTAGATGCGCCAGCTCCAGTAGGTCCAGCCGCCCTCGGCCTGGTTGGCCACGTCCGTCTGCGCCTGCGCGAACTCGTAGAAGAGGTCCTGGTCGTCCTGGAACTTGCCGTTGGTGGCGAAGCACCACTCGCCCAGGAAGAGGCGGTTGTGGCCCGCGACGGCGTTCCACGTGCTCACGCTGGCCTGGAAGTTGACCTTGACGCTCGTGCTCACGAGGTCGGCGTCCGACACGTCGTCGTAGCCCCAGACGAAGTACGGGTGCCACTCGACCCACACGTTCGTGTAGGCCGGGGCCAGCATGAAGTCCGTGAGCACGTCGGGCGACTGCTGATACAGCAGCGGGGCCACGCTCAGCACGCACTCGCTGCCTGTGGCCCGCACGGCGGCGTACGCGCGCTCGTAGTAGTCGTACAGCACGTCGGTGGTCGTGTCGCCGTTGGGCTCGTTCAGCAGGCCGAAGCCCAGGAACGCGTCCTCGTCCTTGTATCTCTCGGCCAGGAACGCCACCATGGCGATGGTGTTGTTGACGTTCTCGGCATAGGTCCCCCAGAACTCGGACCCGTAGACGGTGGGCGACGAGTTGTCGGCCCCGTTCTGCGAGCCTTTGGCCGCGTGGACGCTCAGCAGCACGGCCACGTTGTGCGTCTTGGCCCAGTCCGTGACCAGCGCGTCCAGGTACTTGAGGGTCCCGTTCGTGTAGACCTCCCAGTCGGCCTTGCCCGACGGGTCGTCGTGGTCGAAGCCCACGATCCAGAAGCCCACGGGCACGCGCACCGTGTTGACCCCCACGGCCGCCATCTCGGCGATGTCGCTCTCGTTGATGAACGTCTCGTGGTGGTACTCGAGGTGCGACCGGATGGCGTCCGGGTCGGTGGCCTGCGCAATGGCCGTGTACTCGCCCTGCGACGCGTTGACGGCCCCCGTCCAGAAGTCGGCGGTCGACGTCATCCAGTGCTCGGCCACGAGCCACGAGCCGAGGTTCACGCCCTTGCTGGTCGTGTCGCCGTTGCGGATGCTGTACTGCACGTGGGAGCTCGACGTCGAAGCGGACGCTTCGACCGAGGCCGACTCCACCGTGCCCATGACGCTGTCGCTTCCGGAGAAGTCGAAGGTCGTGGCCGACGTTGTGGCCACTGCCACGGCAGCTAGCAGAACGGAGAGCGAGCGCAGCATCGGAAGGTGGCGAATCGGAAAGTGGGCAGCGCGATGTACTGGCCAAGGTGACGGAGCGGGGGCGACTGAGTGAGTGAGTGAGGTGGCGGCTCCCTTGGCATCATTCTGGTGGAGGCCATCACCAGGCTGGCGGCGGCCACAGCCATCTCGTGGTGAATCTTGCTAGTCGTCGTGGTGTCGCTCCATAGTGAGGCGACCATCACGTCATTCTGCAGATGGCGAGTAGGAACCCGAAATCAGGATCTGCCAAGCGAAAGTGTTCACTAATTGACTCCTCGCCTCTGGCAATCCGACCAGGGCCCGAGCTCGCAGCTATCCACTGATACGGATAGGAAGAGAGTGCATGTATCTGGGGCTGTAGGCACGAGTATAATGGCCACCCGCCCACAAACTTTAGCAAATCTAGCGCTTCGTTGCTTGATTACGATTACATGCACTACAGTAACGTCACAGCAGTCACCACCATCCACACCGAAAACAACAGTACAGTACCCCGTGTTATAGTTGCAGTGGTAAGGACTGCAACGTCCGTCGTCGGTTAACTCTGCGTCGCGTTGGGGAAGAAGATGCTCTTGAGGCGGTCGTCCCGCAGCACGCTGCGTAGCGACCAGGCGTTGAAGCCGCTCTCGTCGCCGTAGAGCCGCCAGCTCCAGAAGGTGAAGCCGGCTCCGGCCTGGTACAGGACGTCCACCATGGCCTGGCAGAACTCGTAGTAGCCCTCCTGGTCGTCGCCGAACTTGCCGGCCGTGGCGAAGCTCCACTCGCCGATGAAGAGGCGGTTGTGGTTCTCGCGCGCGTTCCACTGGTCCACGCTGCTCTGGAAGTTGACTTTGACCGCCGTGTTGGTCAAGTCGAAGTCGCTCGTGTCCTCGTAGCCCCAGACGAAGTACGGGTGCCACTCGACCCAGACGTTCGTGTAGGCGGGCGCCTGCATGAAGTCCGTCATGGCGTCGGGCGACTGCTTGTACAGCAGCGGCGCCACGCTCAGCACGCAGTCGTTGCCCGTCGCGCGGATGGCCGCGTACGCCGCCTCGTAGTACGCGTACAGCTTGTCCTCGTCCGTGGACGCGTTGGGCTCGTTCAGCAGCCCCACGCCCAGGAACGCGTCCTCGTCCTTGTATCTCTCGGCCAGGAACGTCGCCATCGAAACGGTGTTGGCCACATTCTCGTCGTAAGCGCTCCAGTGCGAGTTGCCCGGGTCGCACGGGGACGAGTGGTCGGCGCCGTTCTGCGAGCCCTTGGCGGCGTGCAGGCTCAATAGCACGGCGATGTTGTGCTTCTTGGCCCAGTCGGTGACCAGCACGTCCAGGTACTTCAACGTGCCGTTCGAGTAGTGCGTCCAGGCTGCTTGGCCGCTCGGGTCGTCGTTGTCGAAGCCCACGATCCAGTAGCCCACGGGCACGCGCACCGTGTTGAGGCCGGCGGCGGCGATGTCGGCGATGTCTCGCTCGGTGATGAAGGTGCTGTGGTGGTAGTCGAGGTTCGAGCGGATGGTGTCGGGGTCCGCCGCCTTGGTGATGGCCGTGTACTCGCCCTTACCGGCGTCGTCCGAGTCCACGCCCTGCCAAAAGTCGGCCGCGGTTGTCATCCAGTGCTCGGCCACAAGCCAACTCCCCAGGTTCACACCGGCACTGGACACGTCGCCGTTGCGGATGCTGTGCTGGATGTGGGTCGACTGGGTCTGCTGCTGGGAGGTGTCGCTCTGGTCTTGGCCCGACGATGTCACTTGAGTAACGTTAGCCGTGTTGTCATTGCAAGGTACCACCGATCCGGCATTTGTCGTCGTGGAACTCTGGGAGGAAGTGGCGTACTGCGAGACGTCGTCCGTTGCTTCGACTTGGGCCACGGCGTTGTAGTTGCTTCCGAGGGTGTTGAAGTCCATTGCGATCGTCGGGTTTACTGCGGCCACCGCGGCCATGAGGTAGGCGAGTCGACGGAGCATGGCGAAGTGGGTCGGAGCTGGCAAATTGAATTGTACGGAGGACTTTGCTGTCCGAACGCGTGGGGGCGACTTCGACTTGAGGCACAGCTTGGATTAATCGCAGCGTAGTACAGGTATCGGCTTCGAGACGGTGTTGGCTCCGGCACCACTGCAACGAAGTGCCACATGGGCCAGTCTCCTTTCGCTAGTTTTTGCCGCGAGAGCAGATGGCGACCGAATGAGACGTCACTTGTGGCGAGCCGCTTGGATACTTTTGATCGACGAAACTTGTGCGTGCGAGTGTCTAATGGCACGTCGGGGCAGTGAAATTCAGCTCCATGCAGGAAGTGCGTCAAGTCTTACGGTCTAACGTGCATTTCAAATCCTGCACTAACCAATTCGAGGGTTTCGAGAACGTGGAGGCACCACTGTGGATAGAGCCACCACGACCAGAGGTAAGTTGATGCACCTGATTCTATCGTCATCTGCCCATCGGCACTCGCGTCAAAATGCTCAGCAGGACCATATTTTGTGTTTTTTGTATGAATGAAGCTTCGACATCTGCCTTGAGCTCGTGTTCCAGTGGACTCAAATGTCAAGCGTTGACCAGCAGCACGTGCCACGTATCAGATCAGTAGTGGTGTGGATGTTCAGAAGGATACGCTGCCCACCGCTCGTTTTCGCGTGGGCATCGAACCTTCACATCCGCATACGTGGATAGCAGTGGCCACCTCATCGCACCAAAAACTTTGATGGCGAGACTCGAAGTGGCACATTCGATCCGTAGTTAATGGACTCGCAAGCGCAACACCACAGGCAGCAACGCTCTTGTCGGACAATTAGGCAGCTACAAATACCTGCATGGATCGAATCGAATTCCACGTCTGGAAGTTGCTGGCAATATCTCGTCCTTCACATTGAGGATCAATTCCGTACCAACATAAATTGCTGTGTCATCTCGTTGCTTATGCGCTTAACAGTCCATACTGTATATCAGTACCATTAGAATAACCCAAAACCATAAAGCGTCGATGAAGTAACATGAACTCACTATCCAGAAGAGCTGATCACGCCTTACAATTTCAAAGTGCACGCAACTGGTGCAGCACAATAACGAAGACCTCTTCGCATGGCTGAAGCTCTTCGCGGGTGTACGTTTGCTCCATGAGCGAGTTGAGATTTTCGACAGCATCCAACAAGTTGCGCTATTAAAAACACACACACACACAAGCAACGTTAGTTCTCAAGAAATATACCAACTGGTTGCTCAGTTTCCTCACCTGCACGGGCTTGAACAGGATCGTCTCAGTAGACGCATTGCGTAGGTACAAGTGAATGGTCTGCAGGATGTTTGGGAGAGTCTCGCGCAGTTGGTGAGAGACGCTCGCAAGCACGTTACTGACTTCGGCGGGTGCTGTGAATGCGCATTGACGGAAGTCGAGTGCTGTCGCCTTCTGCGTTTGCTGCACATGGGCGATCTGCTTCATCAGCGCCAGCAAGGGCTGCGCTAACTGCTGCAGCACGATCTCGATGAAAGCTGTGCAGCTCCGTTTGAGCTCCTGCTCCAGATCCTTCTTCACATCTGCAGTTGTCTCCTGGATGTGTGGGATGCCGCGAGTGAAGAGCCCCACGATGCCGTTTGGTCCGGAGAATCGGAAGAGCGTAGACGCGTCCACAAGGAGCTCATTCATCGCGTCTGCGCTGCTCGTGAAGTCCAGCGCCTTGCTGGTCTGTGCGAACTGAATCTCGAACGGTGTGATCTGCTCCCGCAGCGTGAGCAGGTGCTTCACGAGAAACAACGAGCCATGAAGACCCCCCTGAGTTGCCGAAATGTCAGCAGAAGCCATTTTTAATGACGCCGTGCAGATCTGAATCGCATCCTGCGCCAGCTCCTCGAAGATCTCCACCTAAAAAACACCACATCAGAGTGACTGATTAGCATCTACCGTCCTTGGAATACGATGAAGTGGAAACTCACCTTGACGAAGTGATAACCCTTCGATAGACACATTAGCGTATGCTCGAGCGACGGGTACCACGTAGCATAGAGCGATGCACCAGACTGCTCTGCTGCTATCAGCTTGGCTGGGTAGTCCAGGTCAGCCGCACTAGGCCCATAGCCTTCGATCTCGTCGCGGATGTACTTCTGCATGCACAGGATAAGTCGTTCCTGCGCGTCTTGAATCATACGGTGCATGACCGGCTCGGCGCAGCCCACAAGCGCCGCGCGCGGGGTAATCGACGCCTCAATGACTTCGCTCCTCAGCACCTGAATGACCTCACACAGAACTTCCAGATCCTTCTGAGCTAAAACTTGAGGCCTCACCGTGTTGTACAGCAATCCGCTCAGCTGAAAGATCAGGCGCCTAGTAGTAAATAGCAACAACAATTAGTGCATTGCGTAATGAATAGACCACGTCCCGATGGTACGTACTCGAACGCGTTCTCGTTGTCCTCCTCGCTGTGATCGTCCTCACCCAGAGTTAAACCGACGCCTGAAAAGGTAAACAGCTCATCGCTCGGATCGTGGCCAAAGAGCTTGAGGAAGAGTCGAAACTCGGCTTCGCACACCTTCAGCAGCTGCGCGCAGCTCGCGCGCAGTACGTTGACGATATCCGACGTCTGGGCCACCGCGTCCAGCCACGCGCCCAGCACCGGCGACAACAACTGCACGCGCTGGGCAGCGTACGCATCCGCCACCTCTCCGAGCACGCGCACATTGTCCGCACTGCTCTGCGGCGATTGTGTGCTGAGTCTTTCGAGCTGCTTCGCTACAGAGGCGAGTGCGGGCGCCACGAGCTGAAAGTTGACGTAGTACGCCGAGGTTTCATCCAGCTGAGCCCCTAATGCCATGGCCACGCCGCTCTGCTGCGCCGCCAGCACCTCCTTCTGCACGGCCTCGTACACCGCGTCCTTGGCCGCGTCCAGTCCGCTGAGCGCGTAGTCCTTGAGACACTGGATGCCGCCGGCCGCAAGCGTCCGATAGGCCTCCACGAAGCACGCCGAGTCCTTGAACTCCAAATGGTCCGTGAGATAGGCCACGGACGCGTCGATCTTCTCCAGCGCCTGCTCGAACGCCGAAGTCGTCGGGTCGATGCCTCGTCGGTGCTGGAAAACTTGCACCGCCTTGCTCGAGTCTGTTGTCGTCATTGAGGACGAGGCCTTGGCGCCCGCCCGCTCCATCAGCACGTGGCTCGAGCCGCCACCGCCGCTGGACGGGGCCGCGAACTTAACGCCGAAGCCCAGCGCGTGGGCCACGCCGTCCACGGCCGTGAAGTGCGGCATGGGGGCGGCGATGGCGGCCACGCGCGCGTCCAGCGCCTCCACCTGCTGCAGGACGTCCTCGAAGCTGCGGTACAGCGCCTGCGTCTTGGCCGCCACCTGCACGTGGCTGGCCTCCATGTCGGCCACGAGCGCCTGCGAGGCGTGCGCGTGTGCGTACAGGGCGTCCCACTGGGCCATGCAGGTGTCCACCTGGGTGGACAGATGGACGAATGAAGTGTCCAGATGGACGGAGGGTTTATTATTACAAGAGGACCCTTCTGCAGCGGCGGTATCCACCCGCCCTGCCACGAAGTCGCGCAGCGTCTCGGGCGCCTCCTGCCGCCGCTGCGAGCGCACGAGCGACGCGTGCGTCTCCGCCTGCGTCTTGAGCTGCAGCTGCCGCTCCAGCGACAGCAGCAGCGCCTCCTGCGCCGCGCTCAGCCGCGTCTCCCGCACCCCGCGGGGCGCCGCCAAGTCGCACATCTTCCCACGTTGAAAGTAGAGTGCGACCTTAGGTGCGATTCTGAAGCACGAGTTCGAGGGATAAGTACGATTGAGATGATATGCCTCTTCAACATGTAGACGACTGCTGGTCGGTAGAATGGGTCTGATAGAGAGATGACCGCCCTGTATAGCTCGATAGTGTTTCAAGCTGAAGGTCTTCTTCCTGTCGGCAATCAGCAGCTTCGGCGACCAGAACGGCAAGAAGAATCGGATCGTGCAACGACATTCCGGACTGTTCACTGGTCGGTTCGACACCGCGCGCGTCCGTTTTGCCTGTTCTAGCTCGAGTTATTTCGGCGCCCTCGTCTTCGCTCCGCTGCATCTCATCCCTCGGAGAGATGGCTATTTTCACGACGTCGTAGCATGTTGCTGCTGCCCTTCATCGCATGCGAGTCGTTTGGCTAAATAAAACTCCTCTTTGTGCTCCTGCCATGAGCCAGCGCTGGTGCGTCCCAATGAGTTTCATTCAGCAAGAAGCGCCTGCCATCGCGTGTCGCCCCATTCTCCCTTTGTCGTCGGTGTCGGTGCATTCGGCAGCTGCAACTCGCAAAGCCCTTTAGTCTCCACAGTCCAGGAGCTCGAGGTTCGGCGACGATGGGGACGCGAGCTCGACGAACGCCTTTGATGCGCAGGTTGGCGGTGCTGACGCTGCTGGCTGCGAGTGTTTTCGCCTCGACGCAGGCGGCGCAGCAGTCGCTCGAGATGATTTCCAAGCTACGCGGCTTCAGTCGATCAGCGTTCGCGCAGCAGCAAGCGGTTCGGTTCAATAGCAACGACAACGATGCCAAGGCGCTCGTCAGCTATCGACGACTTGACACGACTACGACTACGACGGATGCATCGGCCAAGGCGAACGCGGTCGGAGCGTCCGTCCGCAAGGCCATCAAGCAGCTTCGAGGAGGCACCGACAAGTTCTACCAGGACCTCATCACTGCAGTCCGGATCAAGCTGTGCGAGAACAACATCGCCAAGAACAAGGTCCGCTTCGTGGACTGCAGCGCCGACGACGCGTACAAGGACGACAACGGGGACCCCGTGAGGCTGCCGATCTCGTCGCTGACGGACGACGAGACGGTTCAAGCGTACAAGACGAAGAAGTGCGAGGTCAAGCCGAACTGCTACTGGGCTCCGATCGTCGACGGAGACACGGCTCGCGCCAAGGTGTACGCAGACCCGGACAGCACAATGGACAGCTCCGCTGCCGACGCGAAGTTCAAGGAGTGGGCCACGGGCGTCCTCGGCTTCGTGATCCCGGGCATCGTGCTGGGCGTGCTGAGTCTGCTCACGATGGTCTTCTTCCTCATCTGCCGCTGCTGCTGCAACCGATGCGGAGGTCGCTACCCGCGTGAAGAAGGCTACACGTGCATGCAGAAGTTCCTGCCCTTGCTCTTCTTCCTGCTCTTCGCCATCGGCGTCATCGTCGTGTCTGCAGCCGCGTTCCTGTACCGCGGCACGATGCTCACTGCTGTGGACGACCTGTTCAATGCGACGTCGGGGACGCTGCAGAACGGCAGCGACTGGATCGTCACCATCCGCGACCCGCTTCAAGACATCGGCAACACGGTGACCGGCTCGGCCGACAAGATCAGCAANCAGCTCGCAGGGACGGACTTCATCGACAACGGTCTGAACGACATCACCGGTCAGCTCGACACGCTCGGCCAAGACTACTCCACCAGCCCCGAATTCCCCGACAACTGCGTAGCACCCAACTGCTTCACGTGCATCACGTGCAGTCAGATCGGTACGCAGTCCACCAAGGCTTCGAAGCAGATGAAGGACAACGCTGGCCCAGGCATCGATCAATTGAGCGCGGTCAAGTCGGACCTGAACACGGAGCTCGTGGACATCTCCGGCACGGTCGAAAGCGCTGTGGACACCCAAGTGGCAACCGCCAACGACCTGATCGCTACAGTTGGGAAAACCCAAGGCGACGTGGACGACTACGACACCAAGTTCCAGTCCTACCGAGACCAACTCGGGTACGCCATCATGGGGCTCTTTGCCCTCGCTCTGGTGGTCATCGCGATCGGTTTGATTGGCATCCTCTTGGGCCTCACCCCGCTCAAGGTGCTGGCCAACCTCATGAACATCGCGTACTTCCTCGGCTTCATCGCGCTGTTCCTCACGTTCATCATCAGCTCGATCGTGCTGGCGATCGGCGTCGTGCTGGGCGATGCGTGCGAAGTCACGATGATCTTCTCGGCCAACTGGACGGTTCCTCTCGGAGACTCAGCGAAAGCTGTGGACGCGTGTTTCCAGAACGAGTCGCTGCTGGACGTGTTCAACTTGTCCTCCAAGCTCAACTTCGCGCGTGGTGGCATCGAATTCCCGGACCTCGACATGACCTCAATGTTTGACTTCTCCGACCTGGACACGCTGTCCGACAACGCCAATAGCATCAACGCAAACTCCTTTGAGATTGATGTGGACGCGGCGTTGCTCGAAGTTAACAGCTACGCCACACAAACTACGACGAACTGCAACCTAGGCGATACCTACACGATTGAAAACATCAAGCAGCCTTGGCTTGACAACGGCGAAACATCCTCCGACGACGCAGTTACATACATTACGACTCGCTACGCTGGCGATGATGTTAGTTGTGCAGGTGAATCTGGTGGCAACACCGACGCGGACTACGGCCAGCCCTTCACGTGCACCAAGGCGGACCCTTGTACCTTCTCGGTGTTCATGGGAGAAGAGTTCGCGAAGCTGGTTGCAATGGTCGACGCGACGGCGGCAGTTGACACGTACGTAACTACACTCAAGGGCAGAGTGGCTGCTATCAAGACCTCGACCGACACCTTCGAGGACGACACCAAAGGCTTCAACGACAACATCAACGGCATCAAGGCAGACCTGAACGGCAACCTCATCAAGTACGTGAAAGAGTTCGAGGACGCCATGTACTGCACCTTCATCGCCGACGGGTTCTGGACCATCTACAACGCCCTGTGCGGAGACCTGATGCCGTCGATCACCATGATCGCGCTCATGCTGTTCCTCTGCGGCGTCTTCCTCATCCCTGTCAACGTCTGCCTCATTATCGGAGTCAAGCGACTCAAGGCGCACGGCAATGGCCACATCATGGACACCGAGATGAAGTTCAAGTGAAAGATACAGATCAAAGGTAGGATAGCCATTGCTAGATATCTTCACACATACGGTAATTTTATGAAGACAACATCTTTTCGATTCTGTAATGTTGCCTTTGGAGCTCATTAAATGAGCAAAAAAAATTTTGACAATAAAAGGATGATACAAGTGGCTTTCAACAGTGTGGAGAAGTGAGATTAGTGATAATCATGCCAACCTCCATGCTTGCCACGCATGACAATCCAAAATAAAACCACCGGCGCTGCCCATAATGCGATGCTGACGAAGTTGTCCGTCTGTCTCCTCAGCAGCTTCAGAACTTCGCAAAATGACAACTTGGAAGACGCCATCACGCGGTCTGAGCTCGTGGCTACGTATTCTTCTCCTGTTTGCAGCAACCTACGCTTCAGCTGCCTATTCAACAGTGCATCGCCTCGACGAGTCTGAAACCAGAGCTGTGGAGACTTATCGAAGACTCGACGCGACCTCGACAGAGGCGGAACGGGCTTCCGCTCGGGCGAGTGGCGTGGGGGCGTTTTTCAGCAACGCCATTCGACAGGTGCGAGGAGGGACGGACGAGTTTTATCACAACCTCATCGCTGCAGTCAAGATCGTTCTTTGTGAGCACGACTTGGCCAAGAACACGGTTCGCTTCGTGAACAGCAGCGCTGCCAACGTCTACAAAGACGACGATGGCGATTGTGTCAGACTGCGGATGTCAAACCAAACAGAGAGCGCCGCTGTGGACGCTTACGACGAGGGACTGTGCGAGGTGCAGCCGAATTGCTACTGGGCTCCAATTGAAGACGCGGACACGAATCGAGCCAAAGTGTACGCTGATCCGGGCAGTGCAATGGATAAAGACGCAGCCAACGCCCAACTGAAGCAATGGGTCGTTGGTGTCGTCGGCTTCGTGGTCCCTGGCATCGTATTGGGCGTGGCCAGTCTGCTATCGATGATCTTCTTCTTAAGCTGCCGCTGCTGCTGCAATCGATGCGGAGGTCGCTACCCTCTGAGCAAGGGGTACACCCGCGCTCAGAAGTTGTTACCGTTGCTGCTCTTCCTGCTTCTCTCCATCGCCGTCTTCGTGGTTTCGACTGCAGCGTTGCTCTATCGCGACTCCATTCTAGGGGCTGTGGACGAGATATTCCACACTAGTTCGGGTCTGTTGGAGAACGGCAGCGACTGGGTCGTCAGCATCCGCACGCCACTCGAGAATGTCCGCGACAAGGTC